>BPLR01006307.1:0-43296 GCA_021605095.1 Caerostris extrusa
TCAATATGCAAAAAATTTCATTTCTTAATTTTTTAGTAATTTCTCATCTTAAAGGTGTAAGAGACCCTATCGGCATATTAATCGCTTTTATTATTAAAAAGTCAGTGGCATGTCAGCACTTAATTTATATGTTTAATAATATTAATAAAAGAGCCTATTTGCCATGGTCATATTACGAAACGTTATTACACACATATAACATACACCCATACAAACGCTCCCACACACATAAACAAGAGCACACCCTATACACTTTCGATACACGTGCACAATCTTTTAATATACGTACACACGCATGCGTGTGCGCACATATACACCACATACACACGCACATACCTATACACACCACACAAAACCTACAGAAATGTATCCTTACACACACCCACACCCTCACACAAATGTATCCTTACAGACACACGCACATATATATCTTATTTGGATTATTTAAAAATGTCTTTTTTTCTTTTCTATATAGAAAAATATCTTTGAATTTTTTAAAAAAATGATCCAGCATTGTACTAAATTATTTAAAAATTAACTATTATTAAAATTATTAATTAGTATTTAAAATTATCTATTATTAAAATTATTAATTATTATTTAAAACTATTTAAATTATTTGTACTTTTTTTCAATTTCCCCTTTCTTCTACAGCCTTTAATACCATTTCCTTCAATTTTTTATTAAATGTAAGAATAGATATTTACGAGCAATCAGTTTTTCATTCATTACACGAATGCAAACACTGAAACCGAGCGAAATATATATATATCCAAAATCACTGAAATACAAAAGTTTCTTTTGAGATTCTTTTTAACCATTTATATCATATATATATATATATATCCTGTTCAAAGAAACATTAACGTTAAAAATATGCATCAGAAATCTACTCAATGAAAAAAACAATCCCAGGAGAGAAAAAAAGAATGATTACAAAATCAGATTTCTTTCAGAAAGTGATAACAACAAGTAAGAGAACCTATATACATATCACCATGTCATGAAAAATCCCAAGGATGCTTTTCTTCTCTAGTAATCAAACAAGCTTAGACTCTTTACTTTTTTGAAATATTTTTGAAAAGTCTTTTCTTTCTTTCTTTTACTGCTTCTTGTGAAAGGAGAAAAGGTAATAAATATGACTTTTCAAGGATTCGAAACGCTACAAGGTTGATAATGGATTAAAGAAAGCTTCACCACCATACAGTTTATAACATGTTAGTCTTGTAGATAAAGCGTGGGTGGCATGATTTTCCACGAGAATTAATGTGAACAAAAAATAGAATTAAATTACAACGCTTTTTTAAATTCTATTGCACTTACATTATGAATGTTGCCCATGGATAACTCGAAGGAATTAGTTGACCACTTAAAAATATTAATGTTTCGATGGTGCGTTATTTCTAGAGAACTCTCGAAAATTGTTAATTTAAAGTTAATTTTGTTAAATAATTGGTCTTTTTGAAATGCTGAACAACATACTGAGTGAATCTGGAAAGTGTTCCCCAATTTTTCAAAATAGTTAACCCCTTTAAAATAATAACACTTTTGATATGTTAATATGATTGCCTGGAATATTTTTACAACTTGTTGGCCCAAATGATTAACGACATGTCACCACTCAGTGGATCAAATTGTTTTCAATATAATTACTCCGAAATTGTTACCCGTTTAAAATAACAACACTCGGTTTATCTAAAAATCATTGCCTGGAATTTATTAACTTGTTGGACATTTTAAATAGATACACCTATACACATATCACCTATACACACCTATACCTATATATATACCCTTACACATACACACCTACACAAACGCATCATTACACACACACATGCGCATGCACATGTATATCTTATTTGATTATATAAAAAATATCTTTTCTTATTTGTGTAGAAAAATATCTTTGATTCTTAAAAATGTTTCATCATCATACTAGATTATTTAAAATTATTAATTATTTTAAATTATTAAAATTATTTTTACTTCTTTTTTTTCAATTTCTCTTTTACTACGGCTTTTAACACTATTTCCTTCCATTTTTCTTAAAAGGTGAGAATACTTATTTAAGCGCAATAAATTTCATCATTACATTTTGAACACAAACACTAAAGGCAAGGAATATTTTAGTTTCCAAAGCATGTTTGAAATACAAGAGAGTTTCTTTGACTTTTTTTTTAACTGTTATATAAACAAAAAAAACTTGTTCAAAGAAAACTAACATCGAAAATATGCATCAGAAATCTACTCAATGAAAAAAATAATCCCAGGAGAAGAAAAAAGAATGATCAAAAAATTAAAAAAAAAAAAAAAAAGGATTTCTTTCAGAAAGTGGTAACAACAAGAACCTATACATATCACCATACCCCTGAAAAATCAAGAAAGCCTTTTCTTCTCTAGTAATCAAACAAGTTTAGAGACCACCTACTTTGAAAACGCTTTTTTCAAATCTTTTCCTTTCTTTTCTTTTGTTGCTTCTTGTGAAGCTTGGGGAGAAAGGTAATAAATATTTCTTTTTCAAAGGATTCGAAATGCTTCAGGCTGATAATGGATTAAAAGCTTTTTATGTAGTTTATAACAAGTTAGTCTTGTAGATAAAATCATGGGTGACGACCTTTTTTTCACCAGTGATAAATGTTAACTTATGCGTAAAAATACAATGTTTTATTTTTTTTAAATTTTATTGCTCCTATATTTTGAATGTTTGCCTATGGACACTAAATTCGTTGACCTCTTAAGAAAAATATTAATGTTTCGATTGATTTATCTTATTCAGGAGAACTCTCTGGGTAAATTGCTGTTAAAGTACTCTTCTTTAAATTGTTGGCTAAATTGAAATTTTAACAATATGTCTGGATCAGTCTCGTTCCCTGAAGTGCTTTAAAAATTATTAACTGCTTTAAAAATAAAAACAATGTTTCAGCATTGTTCTGAAGAATTATTTAAGGGTTATTTTGTTTCCAATTTCTCTTTTTCTCAGCATTCTATAATACTATTTCCTTCAATTTAATTAAAGGTGAGAATACATATTTAGGCAGACAAATCAATTTTCATTCATTACACGAACAAAAACATTAAAATCAAGAAGCTAAATATTATCTTTTCAAAAATCACTGAAATACAAAGTTTCTTTTTGAGATTCTTTTTAACCGTTTTATATGCAGTAAAAAAAAACCTGTTCAAAGAAACATTAACATTCAAATATGCATCAGCAATCTACCCAATGAAAAGAAATCATTCCCAAGAGGGAAAAATTAAAAAAAAAAATTTCTTTCAGAGTAATAAAATAAGTAAGAGAACCTATATACGTATCACTATACCATGAAAAAGTCCCAGGATGTTTTTCTTCCTAGTAATCAAACAAGAAAGCAGAACCATTTTTTTAAAAATATTTTCTTTTCTTTCTTTTACAGCTTCTTGTAAAGCTTGGGAGGAAAGGTAATAAATATTTCTTCAAAGGATTGAAATGCTACAGGCTGATAAATGGAATAAGACTTCGTACATTTTATATAGTTTATAACATTCTTAGTTTTGTAGATAATGTATGGGTATCTAACGACATTTTTTTTTTTCCGCCAGGATAATGTTTGCCAGTTCGTTAACACTCGAAATTCATTGGCCATTTAAAAAAAATATTAATTTTTCGATGGATTTGAGTTATTCCTTAGAACTCTGAAATTGTAAGGATTAAAATTTAATTTCCTCAATTTAAGGCTTAGTAATTTGTGAGCCACTTTGAAATCTTAAAAAGTCCAAATCTTCTATTCTCAAACAGTCTTGTATCTCTATATAAATGCAATGGATATTAACAAACACCATCGTAATTGAAGCCTGAGTCTTGTTGACCACCTGCTCACTATGACTGTCTACCTCGTACCACGAGTAGAGTGTCCAAAACAAATAGAAATCTCAACACGCTAAACAAAATGTTACTTAAATCTGAAATTTATAATTACTTACATATTAAACTAATGCAATATATTTAAATATAGAAGTATCATTACTTGCAATCACTATCTTATAATGTAAATATTTCAGAAAATTCTGTAAGTAATATACTAAATTAATTTATATTATTCTAATGGAAAATAATCTTCCTTCAGATAACCAGCGTGAAACTGTATCTAAATGATACAAGTTTCGTAAGGATGTATTTTCCAATTAATAAGATAGAGTTTTTGGCACTGAGTGCGCAAAATCTATTACAAATGCCTCGAAATAGCGTGCAATTAGTAAAACTGTAGAGTTTAACAAAGGAACTATAAACTCTGAAGTTAATTTGAAAGTACAAGGATTTCATTGCTGATGTTTAAAACGATTGAAAAATGATTGATTAGTTGAAAACTGAAAATAATTATGGGCATAAAATGTCTTCTTCCGAGTTATTTTAGGTTCTGAATTTTCTATGTTTAATAAAATTTGTGAATTTTTAATTTGTTACATTATTAATTTTCAAGCATTGTTTTGAGTTTAATTATCCGGCAACAGAAAACGCACGCAAATCTAGCGAGGGTAAGGATCAAGACCAGTTTGGCTAGACAAAGAGCTTGTTAAGGATTTCTGAAACTTACGGGTTCAAGTTAATTGAGTAGTATGTGGTAGAATTTCAAGTCAATAGTCGGCTGTCCGGGGTAGGGGTGGAAAAATTTGGGTTTCTACAAATTAAACATGAAAATTCAGGATAATTTGACCGATTAATGATGTAATAGCTCTAAAGTGGATCTTTACAGTAGTGGGTTTTTTGGACTGCGTTGGAGCTTTTTCAGAGGGTTACCATCTGGAACTAATGCAAATATTTCTCTTTCAAATCAGCAACTCTCACGAGGTGACAAATAAGATGAATTAAAATGGGATATAAAGAAAAACTTTACAGATGGAAGATGACACATGGCTGACACAGAGATAAGTGATCATAAGAGAAGTGAGGAGCAATAAAGGAAGATAGAGGATTACCCGACAGAGTGAAAAGAATGTATACGAGATTAAGATTATCTAAAATGAGAAATGAAGAGAAAAGATGGAAGTGAGTGATATAAAGAAAGTAGAGAGGATTTGGGAGGAGAAGAGATAGATAGGGCACAGAAATCTCATATGCAATGAACTGAAATTTATGTAGAAAAGATGGTTGTGAAATATCTTGAAATTATCGTGAGATGGTCTTATAAACTCATCAAATGACCATTATTACTTACACCACACCACATCACTTGGCCTAGAGATGAGTTGTCCCTTTTACAGTTTGGGAATGATGTGGATAAGAAGACTGATTGGGCTTAGTGATGCTCTACGGTCATATGAGACCGGGACCTACGGGTTAAAGTGGATTCCGAACCACTACAAATATCTATGGCACCAACGGCACTCGGAATTTGAAACGTAAATAGCCCCGAGAGCCAGTGCGCTAGACACTCGGCTATTCAGGATGACAGAGAAAATTAAGGTAGCAGCCTTTTAGTTATAAACTAAATAACTGGTGATTGGTCGACGCTTCACTATGAGAAAGGCTGCCTGATGGCCAATCGGTTAGCGCTCTAGTCTTTGGTACCACAGGCTTAAGGTTCGAATCCTGGGGTGGGATATTTGTTAGTGGTTCAGAATCTCTGTGCTGGTAGGTCACGGTTTAATTAGCCTAAAGTGTGGGCAAAATGAAGGTAGAGCTAAACCCAAACTCACTATGAGAATGAGGCATTTATGCAACATATCAGACTGGTGCTACATTAAACAACTATTGTAATCGTTTTTGGTTTTCTGTGCATACAAACTATGCTGTACCTATAAATGTTTTCTGTGCTATTTTTTTTGTTCCACTTTACACTCCATATTTGTTGTTGAAGTTGAGATACTTCCTGTATAATAGTGATCACAATGCTAAGCAAATCTTCATTTTTTTTTAAACTTTAGTTCTCGTGCTTCGTAAAATACTAAAAACGTGTATAATATTTAAGTTTTTTTTTCCTAAAATATTAGTTTTTTCCCTAAAGCAATGTTTAAGAAAACTCTCGGCACTCTGATATTTTCAAAAGATTTACCCTTCCAGTACAAGTAAAAAATATTCCAACCGATTTTCAAAACAATTTTCCGGTATTACTTCTAAAATTATTCCTTTTTGATTACGGTTACCATAGCAACGTGGATACTGACAACACACTTTAAAACCTCAGCGACATGCACCTGTCTCTAAACAATCTTTTGGAAAAAATAAAATCTTTTACACTAAAAGGAGATATTGAAATTTTTCCTAATATCTCCTTTAAATTTTTCCAGAAGAGTCTTAAAAAGACAAATTTACAATTCTGATCAGGATCCATAGAAAATTTTCATCATATTTTTATGTTCTTCTTAGTAAAATTGCCATTTAAAGTTGCAATCAAATAAACTGTTTCTCTATAAATTTATTTGGTATAAACATTTAGTGTTTTTCTTCAAGAGAAGTCAGTTTCATAAAATGGACTTAAATAGTGAAAGCATTGAAGTCATTTAAAGACACACACAAAAAAAAGTTATCAAAATAGTACTTTTTATTAACATAAAATTCTCGAATTTAAATTTCTTGAATAATCTTATGGATATTTTAATTACTTTTATTTTAATTTATGTAATATAATAAATGACAACAGTTTATTTCGAAAATTTATAAGAAAAATAAATCAAATACTGGAATTCGTAAAATATTAATAATGGATAAATATTTAAGTAGACATACTTAAATATTGATGATAAAAATAATAAATATTAATATTGATTAAAAATTGAAATAAATTCGGTAAATATTGATATGGATTTATTTGAAATCAATTAATTATTGACAATAATAAAATATTACATATTGATATTGCTTTAATAAATTGAAATTTAAATAATATATATTTAAATATTAAAAAATATATTTAAATACATAAATAATATATATTTAAATACATAAAATATGTCCTGTTTATGATTTTTAAATTTTTTTTCTCATGATTTTTAAACACCTGTTTGAAATTTCGTTTTCAGGTTAAAAAATATATTGCTGTTAAAATTCCAGTCAAAATATTTTTTAGTTTCTTTTCCTTAAACATTTACTAATAACTAAAATACAACTTTTAAACATACTTTAGTGAAATTTAAACCATCTCATATTTTAAAAGATTATCTTTCCTTACAAGTAAAAATATTTCAAACGATATTTCTCTGGTATTCCTTTTGATTACGGTTACCATAGTTACGAGACTTGATAACATACTATTTAGTAATCCTTTTCTACCTACTATCTTCTACAAGACTTCTAGGAAGAAAAAAATCTTTTTAACTCCAAAAGTGATAGTGAATCTTCCCAAAATCTTTTAAATTTTTCCAGAAGAATTTTAGGGAGGACACAAATTTGCAATTCAGGTAAGTTCCGTAGAAGATTTGATGATAGAAGATTCCATCATCCTATTTTTTGTTCTTCTAAATTAACTGCGGTTTAAGGTTGTTTGACCAAAATAACTTGTTTTATATATAAAACATTGCGTTAGATTAAAGCTCTTTTGGCATAAAACAGGTGTATTTCTCTGGTGGGAGAAATTCATCTTTTAAATGGGAAGCACTTAATTCCCATTAATTGACTTTAGGAACATTAAGAGTTCTCCAGTAAAAAGAAGGAACCATCCTCAATTAGTGCATAGTAAACATTATTAACATGAATAAAATTGTGGGCTCAAAGACTTGATCCCAACTTTGTTCCATTTCTGTAATAAATCTCATAAAAAAGATCTAGGAAGGCAATTTCGGTTAGAAATGCTTGGAAGGATTCATTGCAAGCAAATCAAATTTAATGTTTTTAATCAAGCAGCATGTTTAAATTAGTTGTGACATTAAAAGGAAATGTTACATGTTTTTTTTTATTTGTAATAATTCAAGCAATGTTTCCTTCCTTCAAAGAGTTTTTACCATTACCATAATGTCACAATACATTTTGATTAAGTATCAAAAGTATGAAAAGCTACTGTTATTATTAAGCATCGTACCGTAATTTAACATACCGTAATATTTTTACTTTACCAAAATTTACAAGTATGAAAACTGTAGTGTAATAACATCAAACGTAACTAAAAGATATTGCTCTTAAATTTTCCTATCGAAATACCCTAATTCTTTTACTAAAACATTTACAACTAAAATAAAGACTTTCATTCATAATTTAGTGAAATACAAACTAAGAAAAAAAAAAATGTTATAATGAATTTGACAAAATATCAAGTGAAGTATTAAAAGCTACTTTGTTATTTTAAGCATCAAAAGTTACCGTTATTCCATTCAAGTAAATATATTTCAACCGATATTTTCCTCAATTACTTTAAATTATTCCTTTTGATTACGGTTACCATAGTACCAAGATTTGACAAAATACTATTTAGAAGTCTTTTCAACCTACCATCTCCTACAAGACTTCTAGAAGAAAAAAATCTGTTAACTCCAAAAGTGATAGTGAAAAGTTCCCCAACATCTCTTCTAATTTTTTCCTGAAGAATTTCAGAAGGACACAAATTTGCAATTCAGATGAGTTGTGGTAGAAGATTCTGATGAAGATTCTATCATCCTATTTTTTTTCTTCAAATTAACTGCATTTAAGGTTGTTGTAATCAAATAACTTTTCCCTATAAAAACGTTGCATTAGATTAAATCTCTTTGGTATAAAACAGGTGTATTTTTCTGGTAGCAGGAATTCATCTTTTAAATGGGAAGCACTTAATCCCCACTAATTGACTTTTGGAAAGACTAAGAGTTCTTCATTAAAACAGGGAACCATCATCAATTAGTGCATCGTAAACATTATTAAAATGAATAAAACTGCAAGCTCTAAGATGAATTCAACTATGTTCCATTTCTGTAATAAATCTCGTAAAAAAAGAAAAAGGAATAATATTTTCAGTTAAATGTTTGGTAGGACTCACGAGAAGTATAATAAAATTTAATGTTTTTTAATCAAACGGTATGTTTAAATTAGTTGGGACATTAAAGGAAATGTTATATGTTTTTAATTTTTACTGTAATAATTCAAGCAAGAAGTAATGTTTTTCTTCCTTTTAAAGAATTTTGTTTACCATTACCATAACGTTATAATAAATTTTGATATTAAGTATCAAAAATTTAAGCCTGAAAAAAATCTATTGTTATTGTTAAGAAACAAAGACTACTGCAATTTTTAAGTATTATGAATTATAAATTATGTATCAAAAGTAATCATTTATTATTATTAAGCATGAAGATAATTTGAAAACCCGTAATTATTAATGATCAAAATGTAGATGAAAATTTTTTTATTATTAAAAGTTATTCGTAATTTGCTAATAATCAAATGCAATTGTATTTTTATTAGGTAAACAATATCAGTTATTTTAATATTTTTATTATTTAACAAGGGATACATTTTTTATGTGGAGAGACTCAAGTCAACAGTAAAGAAAAATCGCTTTTATAAATTAAAAAGTCAGTGTCATCGTAATAATCATTTAAAGTGATTAATTCAATGAAGATAATTTGAAATAAAGGTTAATAAGTTAAATGTAGATGGTCAATTAAAAAAAATGCTATTACAAAATATCATGGCAATTGTATTTTTCAATAGGCAAAAATATCTCATTTATTATTTTTTTTATTAATTCTCCATATGCTTTATACATCTATAGAGGCGGCCAGCATTTAATTTATATATTTATTACATATGCAAAATAACCACAGCGATGGTCATATTACAAACGTTAGTACATGCACCCATCCAAACACACGCACCTGTACAAACACACATGCATACACACTATACAAACGCATCCTTGCACACCACGCGCACGCACATATATATCAGAAATATACATACAACTATTTATATAGCAAATACACCTGCCCACGCTAAACATGTTTCAGCATTATATAAATTAAATATTATTTTTTATTTGTTTATTAGAAAAATAATTTGAATACTTAAAAATTTTCAGCATTTATAAAATATTGTAAACAGTTTCTTCTTCAATCTCTCTTTTCTTCTACATCCTTTATGTTATTTCCTTCAACTTTTTATTAAAGGTGAGAATGCTTATTTATACAATCAATATTCATTCATTACACGAACAGAAGCCTAAAACCAAGTGAAATATTTCCATTTCCAAAATCATTGAAATACAAAGTTTCTTTTGAGAATCTTTTTCGTTTATATAAAATAAAAAATCCTTGTTCAAAAGAAACATTAACATCGAAAATATGCATCAGACATCTACTCAATGAAAAGAAAACAATCCCTAGAGAGAAAAATGAAGATCACAAAATTAAAAAAAGAAAAGATTTCTTTAGAAAGTGATAACACAAGTAAAAGAACCTGTATACATATCACCATACCATGAAAAATCCCCAAGAATGTTTTTCTTTCCTAGTAATCAAACAAGCTTAAGACCACCTACTTTGAAAATCTTTTTTAAATCTTCTCCTTTCTTTTTTACTTGCTTATTCTAAAGCTTAGTGAGAAAGGTAATAAATATTTCTTTCACAAAATATTCGAAATGCTGCAGGATAATGGAATAAAGCTTCACATTTTATATAGTTTATAACATGTTGGTCTTGTAGATAAAGCGTAGGTATCGATATATTTTTTGATAGAATAACGTTAACAAAATATGCATTAAAATAATGTTTTATTTTTTTTTTTTTTTAAATTGATTGCGCTTACTTCTGAAATATTTGCCTATGGAACATTCAAATTCTTTTAGAAAAATATTAATGTTTCGATGGATTTATGTTCTCCTTAGAACTCTAAAAATTTTAAAGTTAAAGTTAATTTTCTTAAATTATTGGGCACTTTTAAATGCTTAAGAACATGTCAGTGGATCAGTTTTGTTCCCTTGAATTCTCCAAAATTGTTAACCCGTTTAAAATAACAACACTTCTGATAGCAACGTTATTGCTTGGAATATTTTTTGACTTGATGGCCATGGTTAAAGTGATTCGACACTACCGGTCAGTCAATACCGGTGTGTTACTATTATTGTCTGGAATATTTTACAACTTGTTTTAAATAATAATTAATAATTTTAAAATGGTTAACGGCATTTTAAAGCATCAGTGGATCAATTACTGATGCTAACGATTTCAATAGAATTCTCCCAAATTGTTAACGTGTTTAAAATAACAACATTTCGGTGTATCCAACATGATTACCAGGAATTTATTAACTTGTGGGCCATTTTAAATATACATACCTATACACACCACGCACATACACACTTACATAAATTCATCCTTACACACACACACACATGCGCACGCACATATATATCTTATTTAGTTTATATAAAAATATCTTTTTTTCTTTTTTTATAGAAAAAATATCTTTCAATTCTTAAAAATGTTTCCGCATTGTACTAAATTATTTAAAATTATTTAATTATTAAAAATTATTAATTATTATTTAAAATTATTAATTATTATTTAAAATTATTAAATTTATTAAAAAAAAATTTTTCAAATTCTTTTTTTTTCTACAGCCTTAATACAATATTTCCTTCAATTTTTATTAAAAGTGAGAATACATACTTATGCGCAATCGATATTCATTCATTACACGAACACAAACACTAAAACCCATGCGAGATACTTTCATTTCCAAAATCCCTGAAATACAAACTTTCTCTTGAAATCCTTTTTAACCGTTTATATAAAACAAAAAGTAATAATTTTTTCTCTTTCAAAGAAACATTAACATTGAAAATTTGCGTTAGAAATCTACTTAAAGAAAAGAAAATATTCCCAAGGGGAACAAAAAAAATCACAAAAACAAAGAATCCCAAAATCAAAAAAAAAAAAAAAGATTTCTTTCAGAAAGTGATAGCACTAAGTAAAAGAACCTATATACATATCACTATACGATAAAAATCCCAAGAACTTTTTTTCTTCTTCTAGTAATCAAACAAGCTTAAGACCACCTACTTTGAAATCTTTTTTTTTGTGCAATCTTTTCCTTTCTTTCTTTTATTGCTTATTCTAAAGCTTATGGGAAAAGGTAATAAATATCTCTTTCAAAGGATTGAAATGCTACAGGCTGATAATGGATTAAAGCTTCACTTTTTAGATGTTTTATAACATTTTAGTCTAGTAGATAAAGCGTGGGTATCGATAAGTTTTCTTTTCCACAATAGATTATTGTTAACATAATGTACATTAAGCATAGAGTGTTTTTTTTTTATTCTTTAGCGCCTACATTCAGAATGTTTGCCCATTCTAAATTCGTTGGCCACTTTAAAAATTACTAATACTTTGGTGAATTTGCACTAGTTTTTATAACTTTCTGAAACTGATAAGTTAAATTTAATTTTCTTAAATTGTTGGCTACTTTGATATGTTGACAAACGTATCGGTGGATCAGTCTTGTTCCCTAGAATACTCTAAAATTGTTAACCCCCTTAAAATAACAAGACGTCAATATATCAATGTTAGTGCCGGAATTTTTTTTAACTTGTTGACCATTTTAAAATGGTTAACGACACGTCATCATTCGTATATCGGTCTTTTTTTCCGTAGAATTTTCCAAATTGATAACCCTTTTAAAAAAACAACACTTCTTTGGGTTCACTGGGGTATATCAATGTTACTGCCTGGATTTTTTTTTTTAATTTATTGGCCGTTTTAAAATGGCTGACAACACGTCACCTTCTGTGGATCAGTCTCGTTCCCTTCTCTGAATTCTCTAAAATTTTTAACCCCTATAAAATAACAGCACTTAAGTGTATCAAAGTTATTGCGTAGAATTTTTTTTAACTTGTGGGCCATTTAAAATGGTTAATAACACGTCACCGTAATGACATTAGCATTGAAAATATGCATCAGAAATCTGTTGAATGAAAAGAAATCAATCCCAGGAGAGAGAAAATTATCGCAAAATTAAAAAAAAAAAGATTTCTTTCAGAAAGTGATAACAATAAGTAAAAGAACCTACTATATACATATCACCATACTATGATAAATCCCAAAAATGTTTTCCTTCTCCTAGTAATCAAACAGGCTTAAGACCACCTACTTTGAAACTTTATTTTTTCAATCTTCTTCTTTCTTTCTTTCTTTTACTACTTCTGGTAAAGCTTAAAGGGAAGGGTAATAAATATTTCTTTCAAAGGATTCGAAATACTACAGGCTGATAATGGATTAAAGCTTCACTTTTAGATAAAGCTTGGGTATCTATATTCTTTTTTTTTCAGAAGAGATTGATGTTAACATAATATGCATTAAAAAATGTTTTTATTTTTGTTTAATTCTATTGCTCCTGCATTTTGAATGTTTGTCCATGAACACTCTAAATTGATTGGCCACTTTAAAAAAAAAACATTAGCTCTTTAAAGGATTTCTGTCATTTCTTAAAACCTTTTAAAATTGTTCTTTATTTTCTTAAATTGTTGTCCACTGAAATGCTTAAAAACTATGTCGGTAGTATTGTTATTTCAAATGGGTTAAAAACTCTAAAATTGTTAAGTCCTTTAAAATAAAAACACTTCTGCGTATCAATATTATTGGCCGGAATATTTTTGGCCATTTAAAATGGTCAATGATACGTCACCGTCGATGTGTCAATCTTGCTCCTTAGAATTCTTCAAAACTTTTAATTCCTTTACAGCAACCAACACTTCCGTATATTAACGTTATTGCCTGAAATTTTTTAACGGCATGTCGCAATCTGGTTAACGATCAATCTTGTTCCCTAGAATATTCTAAAATTATTAGCCCTTTTAAAAATAACGACACTTGGGTGTAACAAATCTATTGCCCCGGAATTTTTCAACTTTTTTGCCATTTTAAAACGGTTAACGATATGTCACCGTCGGTGTTCCCTAGTAATCAATCTTGTCCCTTTTCCTATCTTGTTCCCTAATTCCTAGTTCATAGAAGTGTTGTTATTTAAAAGGGGTAGAAATTTTAGATAATTCTAGGGAACATGACAGATCTACCGATATGTTGAATTCTCCAGGATTGTTAACCCCTGTAAAATAACAACACTTCGGTTTTTTCGGTTTTATTGCCTGGAATTTTTTAACTTGTTGGCCATTTTAAAATGGTTAGACATGTCGCCAACGGTGGACCAGTCTTGTTCTCTAGAATATTTTTAAATGGACCATTAGTAGTTTAGAATGTTTCTAAATTTAATTAGAATTAATTTTGTTTACTGAAACTTACAGTAACCTGTAAATATGTGAACACAGAATCTCTTTTTTTTTTTATTTGTAAGCATAATATGGAACATTGTTTTTTATATAAACTCATGTTTGTGAAAATAGCAACACCATGAAGGACTTACGCGAGTGAGCTGAAATTTTCAGGAAATGCAAATTAGCGCATGATATGCAAATGATTAGAATTTCAAATCCGTAGCGCACGCCTATGCTGAGCAGCGCCCTCTGAACGGCGGATGGATCCGAATAAATAGACAGCTATAGCGAGGCGTGTATGGTTATCGGTGGTTATCTGCTAGTGGTAAACGTTAGCTCAATCGTTACTTATGCCTCTTCGGCGAAAGAGAGCGAGATTTGAACAACTTACAGAGTTTGAACGGGAGAGAATCATCGGCCTTCGTGAAGCTGGATTGTCTTATCGTGCAGTAGCCGCTCGTGTGCAGCGTAACAGCAGCACAGTGATGCGTCTTTGGAAGCAGTGGACGGACGAGTGTCGGACAACTCGGAAATCCGGGAGTGGACCCCGAAATGTGACGTCAGCTCGCGATGATAGACAGCTGGACCGTACAGCTTCCTCTAGACAATTGGCAGCACAGTGGTCAATAGCTACAGGTGCTTCATTTTGTGCTTCATCAATTCGTAGACGTCCGCTGCAGCGTGGATTGCGCACAAGGACTCCTTTATACAGGATCCCTCTCACGCTAAACCATCGCCGCCTGCGGCTACAATGGGGCCGCTCAGCATAGAGACTGGCTATCTGATTGGCAGCAGTGTTTTCTGACGAATCCTGCTTTAATTTGTGGTACCATGATGGCCGCATTCGTGTCAGACGCTATGCCGGTGAACGTCGCCTTCCGGAGTGCATTATCGAACGCCACAGTGGACGAACATCTGGAGTTATGGTCTGGGGTGCCATAGCATACCATGGACGATCTCAATTGCTAAGAATTGTGGGCTATCTGAACAGCAATAAAACAAATAGCAACAAACACTTCTACAGCCCCAAGCTGTTCCCTTCCTTCAAAGCTTTCCAGGCGCTGTATTTCAACAGGACAATGCCCACCCTCATATCGCTAGGACTGTTCAATCCTTCTTTGTAACGCGGCAGGTACAGCTTCTTCCTTGGCCTGCGTATTTCCCGGATATGTCGCCGATTGAACATGTATGGGATTTCGTTGGTCGGCGTCTCGCTCGTGATCCTCGTCCTGTTACTTCTGCAGACGAACTTTGCGTGCGCATACAAACAATGTGGAATGCTCTTCCTCAGGCAGACATTCAAAATTTTTTTGACTCCATGCCACGTCCTGTGGCTACACAAAATACTGATTCCGATCTCTTGTTATTGCGTGTTTGCTTTGAACATTCAATCATTTATTTGTACCACTACCACTCAGTTGTGTATTAAATTTCATTCAATTATGACGATTCCTTCATGGTGTTGCAATTTTCACAAACATGAGTTTATATTAAAATTTGAATGAAAATAAATATTTTTATAACAAACATTATGTGCATTATAGCCTATCATGAAATATTATACGTAACTATCATTAGCTGATGCATACTACAACTAATAAACTAACATACTATGCTCGTAGATCTATGGTAATAAAGAATTAGCACACACAGGATTTATAATTATGTGCATTAATGCTTTGGAAAAGCAGACTCATAGGTGATTATAACAGGGAGACTCTCATTAACAGTCATTTGTTGGTTAGAATTTTTCAGAATTCCCCAATTGTTTAACAAATGTAATAAATTTGATAATATATTTAAACCTTTTACAAATTTTTGTTGTAGATTTTAAACACCGGCTACTGAACATAGACCAAACGTTGGAATTCTAAAACAATCTAAAGTATTGTCTTTTCACAAAATATTAATTCGAACATAGTCAGAAAACTTACATTCTGAAATAATCCCATACCATTGCCATTAATTTCTCTGGAAATTTTAAGTATCAGTGGAATTACCCAATTATTAGAGAGTTTTTGCATACCGTACTTTAAAAATACGGTATTTGTTTTCCCCTAGCGTGCATGCTCATAGGAAATTGCCCATGCGTATCTGTAATACGTAATGTTTCCTATCAGCATGCGCGCTAAGGAGAAAAAATACCGTATTTTAATGTATGGTATGCAAAAACTCTATTATCTCAGGAATCTCAAGTATCAATTATTCCCCAATTATTACAAATATTTACAAATTTTTTGCTGCGGATTTTAAATACCTGGCACTGAACATAGCCCAAAAGTTGGAATTCTGAAAGAATCCACAATGTTATATTTCTTCGAACATAGTTAGAACACTGGCATTCTGAAATATCCAGTATCATTACCATAAATTTCTTCCGGAATCTCAAGTATCAGCACCATCTTCTACGCTTTCTTAAGATACGATGAAGCACGGATTAATTAGATACACTAATTTCAGCCTCCCATTAAAACCCAAGTAATAAAAATGGTGCAATAGGATAATCTACCGGGCAGTGGATAACAAAAGGAAGAATTTTGATTCCGCCTTCCTCAATTGCCTCTTGAAAGTCTTTCAGCCCAACCTCCCTGCAGGCTGGGCGACAGAGTAAAGAGTTAATTAGATCTTCCGAGGCTTGGTTGCAGAGCCTCGAAACCTAATTACCGGAGTAATTGCGATTCTGACGGAATAAAAGTGGCAACTCTGTAATGAGATCAATACCGGAGCTTTGATTCTGAAGAGGTGGATTCGGATGAAGTTGGATTCGAACTTGTTGGTAGTGATTCGGTTAACTCGATCCGGTGAATTGAATGGGAGATTCAACGAGTCGAATTTCTGGCCAAAGGTATAGTAAGTGGGATTTTGTCAGAATTTTTACTTCTTCCCTGACGAATGGAAGCAGTAGTCAATGTTGAAAGTTAAGTGGTTTAATCACAATTTTCAAAAAGTAATTGTTAATTAGATTTCAAACTCAATGAAAGTGCATTTAATTAAAATGAAATTCTGATAAAAGGGAGTTTTTAATTTACTGGATCCTTGAAAATGTAATTCTATGAAGTATTTGAAACGCCTGTATTTTCTAATTTAAATTTCGCCATCTTTCAGGTAAATACCTGGCCGTGCTAGCGTGTGCTACTCTTATTTTCGAAAATTCCAATAACATAGATCTAAGTCTTTAGTCATTATAGGGGCATATATGTTGTAAATGTAACATTCCACAGAAGGAGTTTCCTACACTTTCATTATGCGTTTTTCAGATATACGAAAATAACTAAAAGCTCAGTTTCGTACTTACTTCCCAACCTCTCAGTACATATGGACAGTCTTTTCTGCCTCCATAATTATCATATCCATCTACGGTCTACACCGATATCAGAATATTTCAAGTATCAGAGGAATTCCCCAATTATTTGCTACGTGTAAAATTTTATTATACATTTTATCTTTTATTACAAATTTTTGTTTCGATTTTAAACACGGGCACAACATAGTACAATTATAGGAATTCTAAAATAATCCACAGTATATTCTTTTCACAAAATATTAATTCGACAATATTCAGAACACTGGCATTCTAAAACGTTCCATATCCTTACCATTAATATCTCCCGGAATCTCAAGTATCATCATCATCTTCTACACTTTCTTGAGACACGATGAAGCATGGATTAATTAGATACACTAATTTCAGCATCCCATTAAAACCCAAGTGATAAAAATGGTGCAATAGGATAATCTACAGGGCAGTGGATAACAAAAGGAAGAATTTTGATTCCGCCTTCCTCAATTGCCTCTTGAAAGTCTTTCATCCCAACCTCCCTGCTGGCTGGGCGACGGAGTAAAGTTAATTAGATCTTCCGAAGCTTGGTTGCAGAGCCTCGAAACCTAATTACCGGAGTAATTGCGATTCTGACGGAATAAAAGTGGCAATAATAATGAGATCAATACCGGAGCTTTGATTCTGAAGAGGTGGATTCGTATGAAGTTGGATTCGAACTTGTTGGTAGTGATTCAGTTAACTCGATCCGGAGAATTGAATGGGAGTTTCAACGATTCGAATTTCTGGCCGAAGTGAGTGGGATTTTTGTAAGAATTTTCACTTCTTCCCTGACGAATGGTGATGGTGAAAGTTCAGTGGTTTAATCCCCATTTTCGCAAAGTAATCATTAATTGGGTTCAAATTCAATGAATATATGCAATTGATTAAAATGAAATATTGAAAAAGGGAGTTTTTAAGTTGCCGGACCTTGAAAATATAATTTAGTAAAGTATTTGAAAAGCTAATATTTTTTAAATTTAAATTTTGCAATATTTCAGGTAAATGTCCAGTCATGCTAGCGTATGCTTTTTTTATTTTCGAAAATTCTTATGACATACATCTAAGTCTTTTGCCATTAGAAGGCCATATATGTAGTAAATGTAGCATTGCCCAGACGGATTTTACTACACTTACATTATGCTATTTCAAATATACGGAAATAACTAAATGATCGGCTTCGTACTTACTTCCCTACTTATCAGTATATATTGATAGTCATTTCTGCCACCATAATTATTATATCCACCTACAACCTACACAGGTATCAGAGTATTTCAAGTATCAGAGAAATTAATCAATTATTTACTAAGTGTAACAAATTTGATTACACATATTAACTTTTTTTTTACAAATTTTTGTTTGGATTTTAAACACGGACACAACATAGTAAAGACATTGGAATTTTAAAACAATCCCCAGTATTATCTTTTCAGGAAATATTAATTCTAAAGCATAGTCCGAACACTGGCATTCTGAAACATCCCGTATCGTTACCATTAATTTCTCCAGGAATCTCAAGTATCAGCCCCATCTTCTACACTTTCTTAAGACACGACGAAGCATAGATTAATTAGACACACTAATTTCAGCGTCCCATTAAAACTAAAGTAAAAAAAATGCTGCAACAGGATAATCTACCAGGCAATGGATAACACAATCTAGAATTTTGATTCTGCCTTCCTCAATTGCCTCTCGGAAGTCTTTCAGCCCAACCTCCCTGCAGGCTGGGGGGACGGAGTAAAGTTAATTAGATTTCCCGAGGCTTGGATGCAGAGCCTCTGAACCTAATTACCGGCGTAATTGCGATTCTGACGGAATAAAAGTGGCAACTCGGTAATGAGATCAATACCGGAGCTCTGATTCTGAAGAGGTGGATTCGGATGAAGTTGGATTCGGACTTGTTGGTGGTGATTCAGTTAACTCGATCCGGTGAAATGGGGGATTCAATGACTCGAATTTCTGGCAAAAGTTCTAGTGAGATTTGTGTAAGAATTTTTACTTCCTCCCTGACGAATGGTGATGCTGAAAGTTAAGTGGTTTAATCCCCATTTCCGTAAAGCAATCATTATTTGGCTTTTGAATTCAATGAAAATGCAATTGATTAAAAATAAATTATTGAAAAAAAAAGTAATTTTTAAGTTGCTAAACGTTGAAAATATAATTTGGTAAAGGGCCTGAGCTGTGCTCAGGCCTTCTGTTACCAGAGGTTTCGGGTTCCAGTCCCGGTCGTGCCATGGATGTTTATAATGGTGCGGAATCCATTTTAAGCCGTAGGTCGAGTCTAACAGGATCGGAGAGCTTTGTGGAGGTATTTTTACTCTACGTCCGTAGCTTATCTTCAAGCTACACGCACTTCCTGGATAGTACTAACCGAGTATCGTCGATGCAGCGCTTGATTTAAGGCATCAAAGATAACTGTCTAATTGTTTACCAGCTGTATTAGAAAAAAAAAACATTTTCACAAAATATTAATTCGAACATGTCAGAACACTGACATTCTGAAACACCCATATAATTGCCATTGATTGCTCAGGGAATTTCAAATATCAGTGGAATTCCCTGATTATTATTCTCTGGGATCTCAAACATCAGTGGAATTCCCTGATTATTATTCTCTGGGATCTCAAATATCAGTGGAATTCTCAATTATTTATTAAATGCAATAAATTTGATTTTATGCTTAATACTGTTTTACAAATTATTGTTGTCGATTTTAAACAGCGGGCATGAACATAGTCCAAACATTGCGATTCTGACGGAATAAAAGTGGCAACTCTGTAATGAGATCAATACCGGAACTCTGATTCTGAAGAGGTGGATTGAAGGATGGATGAAAGTGAAGGATGGTTGTGGTGGATGAAGTTGGATTCGAACTTGTTGGTAGTGATTCAGTTAACTCGATCCGGTGAATTGAATGGGAGTTTCAACGTCTCGAATTTCTGGCCGAAGATGTGAGTGGGATTTTTGTAAGAATTTTTACTTCTTCCCGGACGAATGGTGATGCTGAAAGTTAAGTGGTTTAATCCCCGTTTCCTAAAAGTAATCATTAACTGGATTTCAAATTCAATGAAAATGCAGTTAGTTAAAATGAAATATTGAAATATGTGACTTTTTTAAGTTGCTGGAGGTTGAAAATATAATTTGGTAAAGTATTTGAAATGCTTGTATTTTAAATTTAAATATCGCCATATTTTAGGTAAATGCCTGGTCATGCTAGCGTATGCTACTTTTATTTTCAAAATTTCAATCACATGCATCAATGTCTTTCCCCATTGGAATGGCATATATGTAACAAATGTAGCATAGCACAGAAGGATTTTACTACACTTACATTATGCTATTTCAAATATACAGAAGTAACAAGAAATGTTCGGTTTCGTACTTCCCTACTTCTCAGTACATATGGATAGTCTTTTCTGCCTCCATAATTATCATATCCATCTACGGCCTACACCGGTATCAGAGTATTTCAAGTATCAGAGAAATTAATCAATTACTTACAAAGTGTAACAAATTTGATTACATATTAGCTTTTTTACAAATTTTTGTTTGGATTTTAAACACGGATACAACATAGTAAAGACATTGGAATTCTAAAACAATCCCCAGTATTATCTTTTCAGAAAATATTATTCTAAAGCATAGTCAGAACACTGGCATTCTGAAACATCCCGTATCATTACCATTAATTTCTCCGGAATTTCAAGTATCAGCCCCATCTTCTACACTTTCTTAAGACATGACGAAGCATGGATTAATTAGACACACTAATTTCAGCGTCCCATTAAAATTGAAGTAAAAAGAAATGCTGCAACAGAATAATCTAATCGGCAATGGATAACACAATCTAGAATTTTGATTCTGTTTTCCTCAATTGCTTCTTGGAAGTCTTTCAGCCCAACCTCCCTGCTGGCTGGGCGACGCAGTAAAGTTAATTAGATCTTCCGAGGCTTGGTTGCAGCGCCTCGAAACCTAATTACCGGCGTAATTGCGATTCTGACGGAATAAAAGTGGCAACTCTATAATGAGATCAATACCGGAGCTTTGATTCTGAAGAGTGGATTCGGTGGTGATTCAGTTAACTCAATCTGATGGTGAATTGAATGGGAGTTTCAACGACTCGAATTTCTGGCAGAAGATGTGAGTGGGATTTTTATAAGAATTTTTACCTTCTTCCTGATGAATGGTAATGTTGAAAGTTAAATGGTTTAATCCCCGTTTCCGTAAAGTAATCAAATTCAAATTGAAAATGCAGTTGGTTAAAATAAAATATTGAAAAAGAGTTCTTTAAGTTGCCAAACGTTAAAAATATGATTAAAAAATGTTTGTATTTTAAAATTTAAATTTCAAATTTCTGATAAATGCCTGGTCATACTATAACATGCCATTTTTGGTTTTGAAAACGACAATTACGTAGATTTAACTCCTTCGCCAATAGAAAGGCAGACACATAGCAAGTATGGCGTTGCATAATAGTAATTTTCTACACCACAACATTATGCCAATAGAAAATTTAAACAATAAATAAAAACTTGGATGTCACATTTTCAGTAAAATCTTGAGTCATATGGATGGACTCTTTGTTCTCCATATTCAATCCATTCTAAACATTGCATACTACTGTGCCCAAAATTTAAAAAACAAAAGACCAAATTTTTTTTTTCACAAACTCTTTTTCAATTTATTCTTCCAAATTTATTCCATCGCTTTCAAACATTCCGTATCGTATTCATTAATTTCTCCTGGAATCTCAAGTATCAGAGCCATCTTCTACACTTTCTTAAGACACGATGAAGCATGGATTAATTAGATACACTAATTTCAGCATCCTATTAAATTGAAGTAACAAAAATGATGCAACAGGATAATCTACCGAGCAATGGATACCAAATGGAAGAATTTTGATTCTGCTTCCTCAATTGCTTCTTGGAGTCTTTCAGCCCAACCTCCCTGCTGGCTGGGCGATGGAGTAAAGTTAATTAGATCTTCCGAGGCTTGGTTGCAGAGCCTGTAAACCTAATTACCGGAGTAATTGCACAATTCTGACGGAATAAAAGTGGCAACTCTAGAATGAGATCAATACCGGACCTTTGATTCTGAAGAGGTGGATTCGGATGAAGTTGGATTCGAACTTGTTGGTGGTGATTCAGTTAACTCGATTCAGTGATGAATTGAATGGGAGTTTCAACGACTCGAATTTCTGGCCGAAGATGTAAGTGGGATTTTGTAAGAAATTTTTACTTCTTCGAATTGAAGCGAATGGTGATGCTGAAAGTCAAGTGGTTTAATCCCCTATTTCCTAAAAGTAATCATTAACTGGATTTCGAATGCAATGAAAATGCATTTGATCTAAAATTAAATATGAAAAAAAGGGTTTAAGTTACAAGACGTTGAAAATATAATTTGTTAAAGTATTTGAAACGCTAGTATTTTAAATTTAAATTTTTCCACATTTTATGTTAAATCGTTTCATATGATGATATTTTTATTTTCGAGAACGACAATCACGTAGATCTAGGTCCTTCGCCAATAGAAAGACATATATGTAGCAATTACACCGTTGCACAGAATGATTCTACTACACCTACATTACGCCATACAAATTTAAACGCATAACTAAAACTTTCGTATAACTTACCTTCCTACCATCTTGTTTCATATGGTTGGACTTTTCAGCTTCCATATTTCTCATATCTATCTACTGGCTTAAATCTGTATGCAGGATTATCTACGATAATATCATAAAATAATTTTGATATCTTTTGAAAGGTTTTCTGTATTTAATTATTTTTTAAAGTTGTTATTTTCGAACATCAGAAACCTAGAACTTAGTCTTTCGACATTAGAGCCAAAGAACTTCTCGTATAACAGTGCTTCCTCCTACACACTGACAAGATAACCCGCCTTTGGTTTTCAAGGAAAAAATGGGCAGTTGGCTTACAAAGGCTCTTATGCAGAAGGATGAAATATATTTCGTGCATCCTGCGCGTAGCTGAATATCGTGTTTTTGACTTAGATATGGAGTCCTTCCACAAATCTATAATTATCTGTCTTTAAATGTATTAAATAATTTTTGTCTCTAATTGTGTGTGTGGTGTTTGTGCGTCTGTAAATAAAGCTAGTGATTTGTTCAACCTGTGCTACAAGTATTTCAACATAACCACACCCAGTTAAAATCTGGTTGCCCAACTTGCAAGCTACACTTGTTTTTTTAATTATCTATTAAATTTTATCACTTATACATAAAAACACAAATTTGGTTTTTCTTCATGTGCATTCACGTATACGTATTGTTATCTTAAGTACTTGTATATCTTGTATACATATTAAGTATCTTGTATATCTTGTGTATTATTATAAGTATCTTGAATACGTATTATTATCGTAAGAATCTATTATGTAATTATCTTGAATAGCATATATACGTATTATTATCAGTATCTTTATATCTTATAAGTATATATCTATCTTGTATATATCATTATCTTATGAACATCTTGTTTATCATGACTATTACCATAAGTATCTTGTGTATCTTGTATTTTTTATATACGTATTATTAGCATGAGTATCTTGTATATCTTGTATACGCATTATTATCATAAGTACTTTTCTGCAGCATTATTAAATTGTATTGTTCATACAATGTGACGAACAATAATTCTAAGAAAATTTGCAACAACATTGATATTCACCAGTAATTCTAAAACTCTGAATATTTGGTAAGAGAAAAAGAAGCAATTAAACCAAATTAATTTTGGTAAAACTTTAAAAATTGTAGTTCCAAACGCAATCAAATTTGAAAAATAAAAAATAAAAAAATGAAAAATTTGTTTTTCATTTTTTATTTTTTAACTCAACTTATATTGTATACTCATTATTATCATAAGTATCTTGTATACGCATTATTATCATGAGTAATTTTGCATCTTGTATACTTATTATTATTCATAACTTGTGCATCTTATATACATATTGTTATCATAAGTATCTTGTGTTTCTTGTATACGTACTATTATCATGAGTATCTTGTATACGCATCATTATTATTATCATTGTATCTTTGTATACGTATTACTTATCATAAGTACTTTTCTGCACCATTATTAAATTATATTATCTACACAATGCCACGAGCAATAAATCTAAGAAAACTTATAACAACAACTGATAACATCGTTGTTGTTATAATTCTGAATATTTGGTAAAAGATGAAACAAATAATTAAATCCAAATAACTTTTGTAAAACTTTAAAATGACAGTACCAAACGTAATCAAATTTGCAAAATAAATAAATAAATAAAAAAATATATAAAACAAATTCTGCATTTTATTTTAAGGAAATTCATTCATTTCTAGAAAGAAATATGAAGTTTCTAGCCTGAGGTTATCAGGAATAAAATAAGTATTATCTTGAATAATTAATATTCAAGCACCAGTGAAGTGTAAGATAGAAAGCCTTAACTTTTACAAAAGTTGAGTAACTGCACGTACTATAAAGCGACACCTGGTGTGTGAAAAATCTAATTAAGGCAACATTATACTTTTTTTTCTTCTCTTAAATGGCCGAGTAAATCACCGATTAATTGCTTTAGAATTTTCTCTTTTTAAAAAATTTACTGGGTAGTTTATCTAAACTTCCGTCGCAAAAGCTGAATAAAATAAGCTTAAATGAATTATTTTTTAATTTAAAAGTTATTTTAAAGGTTTCAGTGCTGTTTTTAGTGGGGCCGAACTAAATTATCTGTGGCCAGGTGTCCTTGAGACAGCCTTGGTTAAAAGAAAGATTTTGCTGTGTCAATATTTTTCCTTTTGCGTGATTTTCCTATTAAAATATTATTTCTTTTAAAATTTTTTAAAGTTTTTTAAAATAGTTTTTATGTAGTGGCTCAGTTATTGTTTTTGTTAGAACAGCAGGAAGTTTATTTTACTAAAGAAACTAGAAGAAAAATGTTTTGAAAGTAAAGTTTTCAATTTAAAATAGCGTCTCTTACAGTAAAAACCCAATTAAAAACATTTATCGGATATTTATCGCTTCGGATTTACTGAGAATTGAAGATTTGTATAAAATTTTTATTGATGGAATTTTCTCGCTTCATATTCAGTGCTAAAAACAGCATACATCAATATTTTAAAAAGTACATAGACATTTTAATAGAAATGATAAGATACTAGAACAGGGGTGGTCGACTCAAATGATCTGGCGGGCCAATTTGAACATGCATCATAACTCGGCGGGATGCATATAAAATTATATATCCCCATATTAGATTTAGACCCACTATAGACATTTTTGGAATGAAAAATTAAACATAATGCGTTATTATTTTTGTGTTTACTATCATTCTTACATGTCAACATAGATATTATAATAATAATGATACTAAACGGACAGAAATATACACTCAAGAGACAAAACATTATGACCACCTCTAATTTTGCAATTAACTCGCCTATGACGTGGAAGACACTAGGTGGAAAAATATATGGCATTAAATGTCAAGGCGGGTTGAAATGCAAAGGTGGGCCAACTCGTTATTGACAATGGAAGTGTATCATAATAAAAATATATATATATAAATATAAATGAAATCATTAAAAAATATACATATATAAAAATATATTTATCTTACTATTGCGATATTTTTTGTTGCAGGTGTGTTGCAAATTAGCGCCCGTTATGTTTAAGTGTGTTTTGTGTTTCGTCAATTTCCTTTTTTAAAAAAAAAAAAAAACGATTCGCAGGTTAAGTTGAATCAAAAACTACCAACAACGTGAACTAAGAGTCTGGTTTGCTCTGCTAAAAACAATCAACGCTGCGCATGAGTTCGCAGAATATAATTTAATTATTCTGTGAACTCATATCTGTAAACTCATAAATATAACAAGCAATATATGTCCTATATTCATAACAATATTATTTTAAAGACAAAGTTAATTTTTTCTCATAATTCCGACAGTTATTTTTGAATAAACGGATGCACACATAATGTATTTTTTTAATACATTGGTTTTCACTACTTTGGCCATTATAATATATATATATATTTTGTAAAAGTGTAATAAATTTCAAGGGTCAGAAAAATATTCAAGGCGTTCCGCGGTTTGGCAACCCCTGTACTAGAAGGATGATTGGATTAAGTAAATCTTTGATAAAATTTGAATACATAAATGTTTAAAAGTACACAAAATTGAAAAAAAAAATCCATTTTTTTCTGTTTTATTTTAAATATGAAAACTTCAGCTTTTGAAAATAGTTTTGAGTTTCTTTCTAGAGTCATCAAAAGTCGAGATCACGAGCTGTTAGGAAACTGAATTCATGAATTCAAAATTTTAAATTGAATTTCTGAAAAAAAGTATTTTTTGTTACACATACTTAAGATAACAGTATAACAGTCTAAAAATATTTATCAGAATTATATGAAATTTTTAATATATCACTGTAATGGTACTCTTTTAATGTATCTTTTAATGAGACATTTTATAATGTGTCTATTTAAGAAGACTTTTTTTAATGTATCTTTCTAATAAGACTTTTTAAATGTATCTTTTTAATAAAAAGTTTTTGTATCTTTCTAATGAGCCTTTTTTAATGTTTTTTAATGAAACTTTTTAATGTATCTTTTAATGAAACTTTTTTAATGTATTTTTAATGAAACTTTTTAATGTATCTTTTAATGATTTCTTTCTATGTATCTTTTCAATGAGGCTTTTTTAATGTATTTTTTCAAATCAGACTTTTTTTAAATACTTCTTTTATTGATTTTATTTTAATTAGACCAAAAAGTTCCGAATATGTTTATTTAGAGATGAGCTATTTGAGTTTTTGTTAAAAAGTTTACTTTTTTTCTTGTATTTTTCGTTTAAAATACTCGGTTGGCTGTCAATTATTAATACTTTACAATATTATCATTCTTTTGTATAATACATAATGAATTTTTGTCTACTTTCATACAAGTAAATGATATATGTTTTACATATTACTTAAGTTAGGAATATTTCCGTAAAGTTTAAAAATTATTTTTTACCAAGTTTTAAAAATTTTAACAAATAAATAAACATGTATATATTTTAATTTTTGAATTTTTAAATGTTTTATGACTAACTTAATAACATCTAATAATAATAATATAACAAATTTTCATAAAAACATTAAAAAATTGGGGCTCTGAATGTTGTCGGTTACTTTTCAAAAGAAATTTGATATACATATGTTTATATGTTAGGGGGCCCGATGGCCGAATGGCTAGCGCTCTGGCTTTCGGTACCACAGGTACCAGGCTCAAATCCCGGCTTTGCCCATGGGTGTTGTAGTGGTTCGGAATCCACTTTAAGCCGTAGGTCCCGGTCCTAATAGGATCGTAGAGCGCTGCCGAAGCATTGTTACTCCGCGTCCGTGGCTTACCATCAAGTTACACGCGCCCCTGGGTAATGCAAAGTGAGTAACATCGGTGCAGCCCTTATGGCGAAAGATCACGGTCTATTTGCCAGCTGCATTAGAAGAAAAAAAAATGTTTGATTAGCCAACGACTCTTTATAATTTTAATAAGCACTTATAACATAAATATGTAATTACCTTACATTCAATACAATACAGGGTATTTATAGGATTATTTTTGAAAGAAAATAGATAAAATTTGGCCCCCTTGTATTTTGTGACTGCGCGGTTGATTTTTGATTTTTTTTTAAAAATTAAAATCAAAGCGTTCTCTTCAAATGAAACGTAATTCGTTTTATATCTGAGACTATATATAAAAAAATTTAAAAAAGTTTAGATAGTACAAGATAGCAAAAAAATATTTCTTACAATCTCTTATCACTATCTTCTATACTTATGAACGGAGAAAAAAACAAATCAATGAAAAATCTTTCTCTCCTCAGAAAAAGTAGAAAATAACTAATTTTTAAATTTTATTATTTTCTCAGTTAAGCTTTCCTAAACAAAAGACATTTTATTTATTTAATGTAGTTTTGTAACGTTTGGTTATATATGATAGTTGATGACCAGATGGTAAGGAATATAAGAGTGAATTATTCATTTCATCGTAACTGAAGAAAAAATATCAAATGAGTTTAATACTCATTTATACACTCAGTAGCAAAAATATACTGAATGGAAACTTGTAATTAAAGTTCCTGTGATAAAACAATTCTTAAATTTCACTGATGCAGTTTCTCAATAAACAAGACCCAAAAAACATTTTCATTCTGTCTTTTGGTTTTAAAATTTTTTTTTAACCTCTGACAAAGTTTCAGGCGGCTTTTACTGAAACCCGATAAATCAATAAATACTTTCAAATAACGTTTAGCATTTAAATCTACGTCTTAAACATCGTTTAGCAGTTCCTCAGCACATTGGAATCCGATACGAATGAAGAAACTTTTCTCCATGCAAGACGTGGTACTCCTTCTCTCTCAAAGGTCAGGGTCGACCCCGCCTTCACCCCCATTCAAAATAGAATCTCCCACCCCCTTTCATAATCCCTAACTTCTTATAATGGGAAAGATAACATTTAATGAAGTTTGGCAACGTTTGGTTATGTATGATAGTTGTTGACTGGATGACTGTGAAAGTTGATTCAATAATTTATCTCATTGTAACTGAATAAAAAATATCAAATGAGTTTAATACCCAGTTAAACATTCAGTAGCATAAATATACTGAGTGACTAATTAAAGTTCCTGAAATATTAGTACATTGGAATCTGATATGAATGAAGAAACATTTTTCAATGCAAGACGTATCACTCCTCTTTATTCAAAGGTCAGAGGTCGATCCTGTCATCACCCCATTCAAAAATAGAAACTCCCAACCCTTTTCATAATTCCCAATTTCGTATAATGGGAACATGACATTTAATGAAGTTTGACCGACACTTGGTTCTAAAAGATGGTTGTTTAGTGGATGATTGTGAAAGTTGAGTGAATAATCCATTTTTTTTTTTTCTTCAGTTACGATGAGATATCAAATCAGTTTAATACTCAGCTAAACATTGAGTATCACAAATATACTAAGTGACTAAAAGTTCCAGGAATAATAGCACATTGGAATCCGATACGAATGAAGAAACATTTCTCTAAGCTCTGCTGTTCATTCAAAGGTCGACCTTATCGTCACCCCCATCCGAAAAATTGAATCTCCCACCCCTTTCCTGATCCCTAACTTCTTATAATGGGGAACATAATATTTACTGAAGTCTGGCAACGTTAGGTTATATATGATGGTTGTTTAGTGGATGATTGTGAAAGTTGGAGTGAATAATTCATGTCAACGTAACTGAAGAAAAAATATGAAACGAGTTTAATACTCAGTTAAACATTCAGTAGCATAAATATACTGAATGACTAATTAAAGTTCCTGGAATAATATCACATCGGAATCCTATTCGAATGAAGAAATTTTCTCCATGCAAAACATAGCACTCCTCCTTAATCAAAGGTCAGGGGTCGTCGACCTTACCGTCTCCCCCTCCAAAATCGAATCACCCACGCCCTTTCATAATCCCTAACTTCTTATAATGGGGAGTATAACATTTAATGAAATCTGGAAAAGCTTGGCTAGATATAAAAGTTGTTGACTGGATTATTCCATGTTGAAGTGACTAATTCAACTCATCATAACTAAAGAAAAATACCAAAGGAGTTTAATTGGTCACTCAGTATGTTTATACTACTGAATGTTAAACTGAGTATTAAAATTCCTGGAATAATAGCACATTGGAATTCGATACGAATGAAGAAACTGTTCTTCACAGAAGACATAGCACCCCTTCTCAATCAAAGGTCAGGGGTAGTCGACCTTACAGTCACCCCCTTTCAAAAATAGAAACTCCCACCCCCTTTCATAATCCCTAACTTCTTATGATGGGAAACATAGCATTTAATGAAGTTTGGCAAATCTTGGTTATATATGATAGTTGTTGAGTGAATGGTTGTAAAAGTTGTAGTGGATAATTAATTTCATCGTCACTGAAAAAAAACTATCAAATGAGTTAAATACTCAGTTAAACATTCAGTAGCATAAAAATACTGAGTGACTAATTAAAGTTCCTGGAATAATACCTAATTGGAATACGATGCGAATAAAGAAACTTTTCTCCGAGCACTCATCCTCACTCAAAGGTCAGGGATCGACATTGACATCACCCCCATTCAAAAATAAATTCTCCCACTCCTTTTCATAATCCTTAACTTCTTATAATGGGGAATATGACATTTAATGGAGTTTGACAACACTTGGTTACATATGATAGTTGCTGTCTATATGATTGTGAAAATTGGAGTGAATAATTCATCTCATCGTAACTAAAGAAAAAATACCAAATGACTTTAATACCCAGTTAAACATTCAGTAGCATAAATATACTGAGTGACTAATTGAAAGTCCTGGAATAATAGCACATTAGAATCCAATACGAGTGAAGAAACCTTTCTCTTTGGAAGACGTAGCACCCCTTCCCGCTCAAAAGTCAAGGGGTCGGCCCTACCATCACCCCCATTCGAAAATAGAATCTCTCACACCCTATAATAATCCCTAACTTCTTATAATGGGGAATATAACATTTAATGAAGTTTGGCAAAGCTTGGTTATATATAATAGTTGTTAACTGGATGATTGTGATAGTTGGAGTGAATAATTCATCTCATCGTAACTGAAGAAAAATACCAAATGAGTTTAATATTCAGTAGCATAAATATACTAGTACTGAGTGACTAATTACAGTTCCTGGAATAATAACACATTGGAATCCGATACGAATGAAGAAACGGTTCTCCACACAAGACGTAGCACTCCTCCTAAATCAAAGTCAGGGGTCGTCGATCTTACCGTCACCCCTTTTCAAAAATAGAATCTCCCACCCCCTTTCATAATCCTAACTTCTTATTATGGGGAACATAGCATTTAATGAAATTGGGCGACTCTTGGCTACATATGAAGAAATTTTCTCCATGCAAGACTCCATAGCAGTCCTCCTAACTCAAAGGTCAGGGGTGAAACATGACATCACCCCCATTCAAAAATAGAATCTCCCACCCCCTTTCATAATCCCCTTATAATGGGGAACATAGCATTTAATGAAATTCGAAAATATAAAGAAATTTTTCCATGCAAGACCATAGCACCCCTAACTCAAAGGTCAGGGGTCAAACATGACACCACCCCCATTCAAAAATAGAATTATCATAATCCCTAACTTCTTATAATGGGGAGCATACGATCTCTTTCAAAGCTATTTCAGAAAAATCAGGTATTCATTCGTAAATAAACACGTGAGATGAATAGTTATTTTCGTTTATTGGTACTAAACAATTAGGTTTTTGTTCAAAAGAACCACCAATTTAATCATTGTTTGTTGTTGAACAACTCGCTTTGATCTTTGTTTAGAATACATTCATGAGATAAATTTATTATGTTTGTGTTTAGAGGTTTGTTATCAAATTGGCGAGGAATTCAATTTATACTAACAAAGAATTTAACACCGTATCGCAAACTCGATTATTTCCGATTTTATTATGTAGACATTGTATTAATTAATTGTTTTGATTTAATTTTCTAAATTGTGAAACTATAAAAGCTTTATATCTTTTGTTAAATTGTTTCTGAATGCTGTTCAATGTTTCAAAAGTTTTATGAAAGGTTTGTAAAGATGCATGCTCACAATTGATTTTTTTTATTTTTTTTTGTGCCTTTAAAAGATATCGATTTTGAATAATAAAAGAAAAAAAAGACGAAATAAAGTTTTGAAGGACCAAAATAACTTATTTCGATGCTAGATAAAATATTTTCCGATATTCCTGTTATTTTACTACTATTACTACTAACTGCTGCTACACCACACCACATCACTGTGCCTACAGCTCAATTGCCCCTTTACAGTTTGGAAATGATGTGGGTCAGAAGACTGATTGGCTTGTGACGCTCTACGATCATATGAGATGGGAACCTACAGTTTAAAGTGGATTCTGAACCACTACAAACATCCATGGCACCGTCGGTATTTGAACCCGAAAATTATGGTCACTCGGTCTTGAGGCACCCAGTTTTTTATTAAACATTAAAAGAATTTCAGATAAACCTAATGGCCGAGTGACTAGCGCATGGTGCCACACGTTTCGGGTATGCCACACATCCCGACGGTGCCATAGATGTTTGAGGTGTTCGGAATCTGCTTTAAATCGTAGGTCCGTCTAATTTGATTGTAAAGCGTTGGGCTTAGGTCTCACAATCCTATCCTGTAAAAAGTTCAAGAATAGTCACTTAAAAGTCGCGTAAAAAATGACAGAACTAAGTCAGCGCTTCGGGGAAGTGACTGTCATCACAACAGAAGCTTCCCCCTTTTTCCTCTTCATTCAAGAGAGTGACAAAGGTTCTTGGATGTTGTTATCTACCAAAGTAGGATAAGCATAGAACAGATTTGTGGTACTGTGCAAAGTACATATATTATTAGTTTTCATTAATTTTTGACCCAGTGGAAATAATTCATTTTTTCATAATAAATAAAAAATTATGGCGAGATTGCTTTTTGTTTCAAATTTTTAGTTCAACATTACTATCCATTTTTACAGTCAATATTTAAATTTAAGGCAAACATTACATTTTTAACCAATAATTCGAAGCATGTAGGGACGACCGAAACAGTTTTCTTTTACGTTTGAGAGTAACAGTTTCAGACGAAAATAAATAACCGAAAATGTTCGGGATTTTATTTATAGCTATTGTTTTCTACTAGAACTTCAGTTAGAAAACATATGGCAGTTCATCATTATTCCAGCAGAAGTGTTCTTCTAAGTTAGTTAATATAAGTTCTACATTGTTGGACAATTATTCTAAGCTAATTAACATTATTTCAACAATGTTCTTAAATTGAATGTTGATCAATGTGTTCTTCCGAGTGAATACACTACATCAAGTGAAAATCATTCTTTCTTAAACATATCTAACTTTAATTCTTCAAAAGGCATTTATAGCTGTAAATTGTAATCAATCCTAACATTATTAAATGGAATGGACTTGATAAATAAATGATTTACACAAAATACTGGAAATACGTAATTAACTTGAGATCAATTCTACTATAAATCATGGATGCCATAAAAACAACGATGGGATTTTTTGGATGACAATGCGCCATTATAAGTTGATTGGTTTCAAGTAAAAATTAAAAAAATTGATCACAAAATAATCTAGCTATATTATGAAATAAATGAATCCCATCGAACATTTAGGCATTAGCATTTAAATTTTAAATAAAAACTACAGCAAATCAAAATTCACAATTATGGACGTCAAAATCGAGACAAAGAATGTCAATATTCCTGCAGAAGACTTCCAACGACTTGTTGAGTCCATGCCACGTCGATTGCTGCATTTCAGCCGGGCGAAAGGAGGGACACACGAAAAGAGGTATCCCATGACTTTGTCACTTCAGTTATAAGAAGACACGGGTTCTTGGATTTTTCTTAGACGTTGCTGTCAACAATGGCAACAGAACGTAACACGAGTTTCTTTACTGTAAACAAAGTAATAAATTTATTATTTTTTTCAAAAAGAGAAGACAAGACTTTTTAAGCTCGAAAGCATGTAATTAAATTGTTTTCTTTCAGGATAAATAAAAAAATAAGAATCTTTGTTTGTTTTAAAATTTTTTGTTTTTGTATTTAGGACATCGCTCTTCGAAAGAATGAAATTAAACTAAGAAATCTAATCTTTTTTTTACCAGTTTCTTTGATTCTATTGTTGAATATGGTATCATTAGGGATCTCAGTGACTAGTAATTAGATATTTTGGTAGTCCCTTAAGATACCCAGAGTTACGCTTTTACGGTACGGTTTACAGAATACTTTTAGTAGGATAAACATTTTTATTTTTTTTTATTTTTATTTATTTTTTATCCAAATAAAATTTCGCATACACCATTAAATTTAAAGGTTTTTTTTTTTTTTTCTTTATAGAAAAATAAATATTTTTTTTTTTTTTTTTTTATTTATTATAAAAACTGTTTTTTTTTTTTTTAAATAATCCTTTTCAAATTCAAGTACCCATCACTAATTCTATTTGATTGTAGCTATCGATTTTATTTTATTTCCTAGAATATATTTTGATAAGGAAAAGAAATTTATATTCGAAATTAAAAAAGAAAGTTTTTATAGAAAATCCCTGATGATTGTGAAATATTTTATTACACTATTAACGATTGAAGGAATACGTTGCTTCAAGTTGAAATCATTCTTGTTAAAAATATACATTATAAATATGTACATTATAATAAATGTTACTATAATAATTAAATTTTAATATTTAAAGGCTTTATACAAAATATTATACATACATAGTTCTGGATTTGTGTCGAAAATTCTAATTATATTTATGATTTGTTGCAGCAATAAAATGAAATTTTAAAAATTTATAAGTTGATTAAGTAATAACTTCATTATATTACGAAATAATGCAAATTTGTAAATATTAAAATGGATTAGCATTTAAATATTTAAACAAAAATTAAAACAAATCTAAATAGAAGCGAAGAAATATACAAGCTTATACAAATCAGAAACAAAGAACGTAAGAGTATTATTTATTAAATTAAACAACAAAATCCCGAAAACTAATTCCGCATTTCCTACACGAACCCAGTTTTTTGGCACACAAGAAAAAAGGCAAAAAACTGAGCAGACGATTTCAAATACGTAGAATTTCAATTTTTATTACCTACACAACAATGGCAACACAACGTAACAGAGTTTTTTTAGATAAACAAAAGAAGAAATTTTGTTTATTTTTTCAAAAAGAAGACAGGACTTGTTAAGCTCGAAAACATGTAATTAAATTGTTTTCTTTGGGAATAAAAAAAAAAAATCTCAAATATTTGTTTTGTATTTAGGACCTCGCTCTTCGAAAGAATAAAATTAAACTAGAAATCTAATCTTTTTTTTTCTTTACCAGTTTCTTTGATTCTATTGTTGAATATGGTATCATTAGGGATCTCAGTGACTAGTAATTAGATATTTTGGTAGTCCCTTAAGATACCCAGCGTTACGGTTGCAGTTACGGTACGGTTTACAGAATACTTTTAATTGGATGGAATTTTTTTCCGTCAGGAACTATTTTTTCATATATTTATTGATTTGTTAACCAAATAAAATTTCTTATACACCAATAAATTTAGAAGGTTTTTGTTTCCTTTTAAAAAGTGCAAAACCTAAAATTTTTTTATACATTATAAAAACTGCTGGTTTATTTATTTTTTATTTTACAAAAATAAGCCTTTTAAAATTCAAGTATCCCTCATGGACTTGTCCCTCTGGTGCGACTGGACTGAAAATTGACTGGAAATGCTTATGTTCAGCTACTTGGATATCACTTGCAGCCATTCATGGACTTCATGTACCCAAACAACGATGGGATTTTTATGGATGACAATGCGCCATGTCACCGGGCCACACTGTTCGCGATTGGTTTGAAGAACATTCTGGACAATTCCAACGAATGATCTGGCCACCTAGATCGCCGACATGAATCCCATCGAACATTTAGGTCTGTTCGTGCCCAAAATCCTGCACCCATCAACGTTTTGCAATTATGGACGTCTATCGAGACAGCATAGCTCAATATTCCTGCAGAAGACTTCCAACGACTTGTTGAGTCCATGCCCGTCGAGTTGCTGCACTTCGCCGGGCGAAAGGAGGGTCGACACGATTTTGAACAAGGGGTATCCCATGACTTTGTCACTTCAGTGTATAAGAAGACATGGGTTCTTAAATTTGGTCTAGACGTTGCTGTCTTCAAAGTGGGATATGACGTATTTCACGATTAGTGGTACTGTGAAAGTACATATATTATTAGTTTTCATTAATTTTTAGACCCAGTGGAAATAAATCATTTTTTCATAATAAATAAAAAAAATTATGGAGAGATTGCTTTGTTTGTTTTAAAATTTTAATTGTTACTATTCATTTTTACAGTCAATTTTTAAAATTAATTTCAAAAATTAAAATTTATTTAACCAATAATTTAAAGCATGTGAGGGAATAAGAAACAGTTTTCTTTTTACGTTTGAGTAGTAACAGTTTCATGTGCAAAAATAAATACCGAAATGTTCTTTATTTTATTTATAGGTATTGTGTTTTCTAGTAGAACTTCAGTTAAAAAACATATCAGTTCATCATTGTTGAGCAATGTGTTCTTCTAAGTTAGTTAATATAAGTTCAACATTGTTGGACAATTATTCTAAGCTAATTAACATTATTTCGAACAATGTTCTTAAAGCATTATTGAACAATGTGTTTTTCTGTACAGTGAATACACTACATCAAGTGAAAATCATTCTTTCTTAAAATATTTAATCTTTAATTTTTAAAATTTATTTATAAGTAAATTGTAATCAATCCTAACATGATTATTAAATAATTACATTTTGATAAATAAATGATTTTATAAAAATACTAATACGTAATTAACTTAGGATTTGTGCCACAAAAATTCTACTATAGATTAATTTCTTGATGCCATAAAAAAAAACACAAATTTTAAAATTTATAAGTTGATAAAGTAAAAATTAAAAAAAAAATTGATTGCAAATATTAATAACTTATTTATATTACGAAATAATCCAAATTTGTAATTATATAACGAATTAGCATTTGAAATTTTAAATAAAAACTACAACAAATCTAGATAGATACAAAGAAATATACAAGCTTATACAAAATCAGAAACAAAGAACGTAAGAGTATTATTTATTAAATTAAACAACAAAATCCCCAAAACTAATTCCGCATTTCCAGCACGAACCCAGTTTTTTTGACACACAAGAAAAAAAGGCAAAAAACTAACGCAGACGATTTCGAATACGTAGAATTTCGAATTTTTATTACCTCCACAACAATGGCATCACAACGTAATAGGGTTTTTCACGTAAACAAAGAAGAAATTTATTTATTTTTTTTAAAAAAAAAAAGAAGACAGGACTTGTTAAGCTCGAAAACATGTAATTAAATTTTTTTCTTTGGGAATAAAAAAAAAAAAAAATCTGAAATATTTGTTTTGTATTTAGGACCTCGCTATTCGAAAGAATAAAATTAAACTAGAAATCTATATTTTTTTTTTTTTTTTTCTTTCAGTTTCTTTGAATTCTATTGTTGAATATGGTATCATTAGGGATCTCAGTGACTAGTAATTAGATATTTTGGTAGTCCCTTAAGATATCCAGCGTTACGGTTGCAGTTACGGTAAGGCTTACAGAATACTTTTAATTGGATGGAATTTTTTCAGTAAGTAATTTTTTTTTTTATGATTTTTTTTTTATTAATAAATTTTTTTTTTTATTAAAAAGAGCAAAAAAAACTTTTTATATATAAAAATTTTTTTTTTTTTTTTTAACAATCTTTTCAAATTCCAGTAATCATCACTAATTCTATTTGATTGTAACTAAATATTTAGTTTTATTTTCTAGGATACATTTTGTTAAATAAAAGAAAATTTATTCGAAGTTTAAATAATCAGTTCTTATAGAAAATCCCTAATGATTGAAGAAAGATTTAGTTAGACTTTTAATGAATGAGGAATGAATACATTTGACTTCACGTTGAAATCATTCTTGTTAAAAATGTGCATTATAAATATGTATATTACAATCAACTCTACTATAATAATTAAATATGATTAATTAAAGGTTTTATAAAAAATACTAATACATAATTAATTCAAGATTTGTGTCAAAATTCTAATTATAGTTATAATTTGTTGTTATCATAAAATTAAATTTTAAAAATTTATAAGTTGATTAAGTACTAATTTCATTATGTTATGAAATATTGCAAAATTGTAATTATTATATAGGATTAGTATTTGAAATTTTAATTAAAAACTACAACAAATCTTATAGTACTTATATAAAATCAGAACCAGAGAATGTAAGAGTATTCTTTAATTTTAAATTAAACAACACAATCCCAAAACTAATTCCGCATTTTCAGCACGAACAAAACTTTTTTTTTTTAAAAAAGAAAAAGAATAAAAATCCTAACGCAGAAAATTTGGAATACGTAGAATTTCGCATTTTTAATACCTACACAACAATGGCAAACAACGTAATAGAATTTCTTTATATAAACAAAGAAGAAATTCATTTATTTTTTTTAAAAAAGAGAAGACAGGACTTGTTAAGCCCGAAAACATGTAATTAAATTGTTTTCTTTGGGAAATAAAAAAAAAATCTGAAGTATTTGTTTTGTATTTAGGACCTCGCTATTCGAAAGAACAAAGTTTAACTAGAAATCTAATCTTTTTTCTTTCCAGTTTCTTTGAATCTATTGTTGAATATGGCATCATTAGGGATCTCAGTGACTAGTAATTAGATATTTGGGTAGTCCCTTAAGATATCCTGCGTTAAGTTTGCAGTTACAGTACGGTTTATAGAATACTTTTAATTGGATTGAATTTTTTTATTCGGTAACTTATTTTTTTAAATTTTTATTTATTTTTTATTCAAATAAAATTTCGTATACACCAATAAATTTAAAAGGGGTTTTTCCTCGTTATAAAAAAAGCAAAATCTAAATTTTTTTATTCATTATAAAAAACTGCTTTTTTTTTTTAAAGCATTTTCAATTCAAGTATTCGTCACTAATTGTATTTGATTGTAACTAAATACTTGGTTTTATTTTCTATGATACATTTTGTTGAAGAAAAGAAATTGACTCGAAATTTAAATAGTAGCTCTTACAGAAAATCCCTAATGATTGAAGAAGAGTTTGTTAGTTTATTTTTAAATCTACGTTATTTAAATTCCTTTTTAGTTACTTCGCATTATAATTTATTGTTTTTAGAGGATTTCAATTCAATGAATTTTAATTCACTTTATTAAAAATGAAGTGAATTAAACTCAAAATACTTATACCTGAATTATTCAATAAGAGAAAGTCGTTTAATTTTTTACACAATTATCTCTGTCAATGAGTTTATATACATAATGCTCTATTATAGTGTATTGATTTTTATCAAATGTATTTGCTGTGATTATAGTATCTGAAAATAAATTTTCTTTAGCATTTTACCCATAAAATTAAATGAATAAAATATGATTAAGAAATTTAATTTATAAATAGCTATTTCCCGCCACGTTTTCCTTCCAAAGATCGCGCGGGTTCTTGACACTCTAGATGTTGCTGTCTATCAAAATGGGATAAGATACACTGAAGTGACAAAAGTCATGGGATAGCAATATGCAAATTTTCAGATGGCAGTAGCATCGCGTAGAACAGGTATAAATGCGCAGAGCTTTCATTTCTGTTCAAGTTATTCATGTGAAGAGGTTTTGACGTGATGATGACCGCACGACGGGAATTAACAGACTTTGAACGCGGAATGTTAGTTGGAGCTAGACGCATGGGTCCTGCCATTTCGGAAATCGTTAGGAATTCAACATTCCCAGATCCACTGTGTCAAGAGTGTGCCGAGAGTATGACATTTCAGGCATAACTGGTGCGACATCCTTTGTCCTCTGGTGCGACTGGACCGAACATTGACTGGAAATGTTTATGTTCAGCTACTTGGAGATCACTATTGCAGCCATTCATGGACTTCATGTACCCAAACAACGATGGGATTTTATGGATGACAATACGCCATGTCACCGGGCCACAACTGTTCGCGATTGGTTTGAAGAACATTCTGGACAATTCCAACGAATGATCTGGCCACCTAGATCGCCCGACATGAATCCCATCGAGCATTTTGGGACATCATCGAGAGGTCTGTTCGTGCCCAAAATCCTGCACCATCAACGCTTTCACAATTATGGACGTCTATCGAGACAGCATGGCTCAATATTCCTGCAAGAAGACTTCCAACGACTTGTTGAGTCCATTTATAAAAGAGTTGCTTTTGCACTTCGCCGGGCGAAAGGAGGGCCGACACGATATTAAGTCAAATAAAAATTATCCCATTTTTGTCACTTCAGTGTAGTTCAACAGTATTCAGACATTAGTTCAACCTTATTCAGAACATTAGTTGAACCTTATTTTTTTAGTTCAACCTTATTCATGCATTAGTTCAAGTTTATTCACACATTAGTTCAACCTTATTCATGCATTAGTTCAAGTTTATTATTGTTAACATTAGTTCAACCTTATTCATACATTAGTTCAACCTTATTCATACATTAGTTCAACCTTATTCATACATTAGTTCAACCTAGGGATTCACACATTAGTTCAACCTTATTCAACATTAGTTCAAGTTTATTTATAAATTAGTTAAACCTTATTGAATAATGTGTTCTTCAAAGTGAATACATTATTTCAAACTGAAATCATTCCTTATTAAAAATAATTCGGTTCTTATACTTAATACATTATAGATATATAATTTATAATCAATCCTACTACAATAATTAAATAATTAAATATATTATAAAAAATACTAATACATAAATAATTCAGGATTTGTGTCGAAAATACTATTATAAATAAAATTTGTTGATACCATAAAATTAAATTTAAAAAATTTAAAATTTGATTGAATAAAAAACAGTTTCTTTTTATGTTTGAGTAGTACATTTTCACAATAAATACGGAATTTCTCAAATAATTATATTTATAGCTATTGATTTTCTCTAGAAATTCACTTCCAAAAATAAACTAATTTAACATTATTACACAATGAACAAACTTCTAAGTGAATACATTATACCAAACTAAAATTATTCTTGTTAGAAATATTTAAACTTTTTACGTTAAATAAATTTATATGAATTATAATCAATCCTACAATAATTAAATTTTAATAATTAAATACTTGATACAATACTAATACATAATTATTTCAGGATTTGTGATAAAAAAATTATTTTAGTTTAATTTATCGATGCCCAAAAATCATATTTAAAAAATTTATCAATTGATTAATTAATCATTAAAAACCTGATTATAAATATTAATAACTTAGTTATATAACGAAAAATTTTTTTGTATTTATAATAACGGATTAGCATTTGAAACTTTAAAAAAACTACAAGAAATTTGGATATACATAAAGAAATATACAAGCTTATATAAAATCAAAACAAAGAAGGTAGGAGTATTATTTATTAAAATAACCAACAAAATCGCAAAACTAATTCCGAATTTTCTACACGAACCCAGCTTTTTTTTGGCACACAAGAAAAAAAGGTAAAAACTAACGCAGACGATTTCGAATACGTAGAATTTCGAATTTTTTATTACCTCCACAACAATGGCATCACAACGTAATAGAATTTCTTTTACATAAACGAAGAAGAAATCTTCATTTGTTTTTCAAAAGAGAAGACAGGACTTGTTACAGCTCGAAAGATGTAATTAAATTGTTTTCTTTGGGGAATAAAAAAAATCTGAAATATTTGTTTTGTATTTAGGACCTCACTATCCGAAAGAATAAATTTAACTAGAAATTTAATCTTTTTTTTTTACCAGTTTCTTTGAATCTATTATTGAATATGGTATCATTAGGGATTTCAGGACTAGTAATTAGATATTTTGGTAGTCCCTTAAGATATCCAGCGTTACAGTTGTAGTTACAGTACAGTTTATAGAATACTTTTAATTGGGTGGAAATTTTTATCCTCAGTAAGTATATATATATATATATTTTTTACGTTTTTATTTATTTTTTATTCAAATAAATTTCAAATGCAACAATAAAAACGTTTTTTTCCTTTACAAACAGAGCAAAATATTAAAAAAATTTTATTCAAGTATAAAAACTGGTTTTTGATAAACAAATCTTTTCAAATTCAAGTACTCATCAGTAATTCTATTTGATTGTAACTAAATATTTTATTTTTTATTTTCTAGGATAAATTTTGAAAGAAAAGAAAATTTATATTGGAAATTTAAATACCCGTGAGTTCAATAGAAAATTCCTAATTATTAAAAAATATTTTGTTTGACTTTAATGAATGAATGAAAATTATTTCAAGATGAAATCATTCTAGTTAAAATACGTATTATAAATATGTATATTATAATCAACCTACTGTTATAATTAAATTCTAATAATTAAATGTTTTATACAAAATACTAATACATAATTAATTCGAGATTTGAGTCAAAAATTCTGATATAGTTATAATTTGTTGCTGCGCCAAATATTAAATTGTAAAAATTTATATGTTGATTCAGTAATTTATTTCAGTTCCTTTATTACGAAAAATGCAATTTTGTAAATATTATTAAGGTTTACCGTATGAAATTTTAAATAAAAACTACAACAAATCCAGATTGAACAAAAAATATACAAGATTATATAAAATCAGAAACAAAAACGCAAAGTATTATTTATTAAATTAAACAACAAAATCCCAAAACTAATTTCGCAATTCCTACAAGAAACCAGCTTCTTTTGACAAAAAAAAAAAAGGCAAAAAATGACGGCAGAAAATTTTGAGTACGTTGAAATTCGAATTTTTATTACCTACAATGGCAACAATGGCATCACAACGTAACAGGTTTCTTTACATAAATAAAGAAGAATTTTTATTTTTATTTTTCAAAAGAAAAGACAGGACTTGTAAAAGCTCGAAAACATGTCATTAAATTTTTATCTTTGGAATAAAAAAAAAATCAAAAGTATTTGTTTTGTATTTAGGACCTCGCTACGAAATAATAAAATTTAACTAGAAATCTAATTTTTTTTTCTTTCCATTTTCTTTGTTGAATAGGGTATCATTAGTAATCTCAGTGAATAGTAATTAGATATTGGGTGGTCCCTTAAGATATCCAGCGTCACGGTTGCAGTTACGGTACGGTTTACAGAATACTTTTAATTGGATTTAATTTTTTCTCAG
>BPLR01006308.1:0-79754 GCA_021605095.1 Caerostris extrusa
TGGAAAAATTTTGATAAATTATATTGTTTGATAATTTGGATTAACTTTAATGTGACAATAGATTAAAAAACCATCCATCGCTCCGAGGTTGGAAAAATTTTGATCAGTTTCTGATCTGTTTCATGATTTAATTATTCGAGGTTTGGAAAAATTTTAATCATTAACTGATTTTTAATGTGACAATAGAGTAAAAAACCATCCATCGCTCGAAGTTGGAAAAATTTTGATCAGTTTCATGATTTAATGATTCTGATTAACTTTAATGTGACAATAGAGTAAAAAACCATCCCATTGCACCGAGGTTGGAAAAATTTTGATTAGTTTCTGATCTGATGATTCTGATTAACTTTAATGTGACAATAGAGATAAAAAACCCTACTTCATCTCTCTGAGGTTGGAAAAATTTTTGATCAGTTTCATGATCTAATGATTCGGATTAAACAATGTGGCAATAGATTAAAAAACCATCTCTCGCTCTGAGGCTGGAAAATTTTGATCAGTTTCATGATCTAATGATTCGGATTAACTTTAATGTGACAATAGATTAAAAAAGCCCTCCCTCCCACTAAGATTGGAAAATTTTTAATCAGTTTCATTATGTAATGATTCATATTAACTTTAATGTGACAATAGATTAAAAAACCATCCTCGCTCCGAGGTTGGAAAATTTTTATCAGTTTTATGACATAATGATTCGGATTAACTTTAATGTGACAACAGATTAAAAAAAACCATCGCTCAAGGTTCGAAAATTTTAATCGGTTTCATGATCTAATGATTCGGATTACCTTTAATGTGACAATAGATTAAAAAACCATCCTCGCTCTGAGGTTGGAAAATTTTGATCAGTTTCATGATCTAATGATTCGGATTAACTTTAATGTGACATTAGATTAAAAAACCCTCCCTTACTGGGTTGGAAAAATTTTTAATCAGTTTCATGATTTAATTATTAGTATTAACTTTAATGTAACAATAGATTAAAAAACCATCCATCGCTCCGAGGTTGGAAAAATTTTGATCAGTTTCATGATCTAATGATTCGGATTAACTTTAATGTGACAATAGATTAAAAAAACCCTCACTCGCTCTGAGGTTCGAAAATTTTTAATCAGTTTCATGATCTAATGATTCGGATTAACTTTAATGTGACAATAGATTAAAAAATCATCTCTTGCTCTGAGGTTGGAAAATTTTGATCAATTTCATGATCTAATGATTCGGATTAACTTTAATGTGACAATAGATTAAAACCCTCTCCCGCTCTGAGATTGGAAAATTTTTAATCAGTTTCGTGATGTAATGTTTCGTATTAACTTTAATGTGACAATAGATTAAAAAACACACCTCGCTCCGAGGGTGGAAAAATTTGATCAGTTTCATGATCTAATGATTCGGATTAACTTTAATGCGACAATAGATTAAAAAACAATCCATCGCTCCGAGGTTGGAAAAATTTTGATCAGTTTCATGATTAATGATTCGGATTAACTTTTTAATGTGACAATAGATTAAAAAAACAAACCATCGCTCCGAGGTTGGAAAAATTTTATCAGTTTCATGATTTAATGATTCGGATTAACTTTAATGTGACAATAGATCAAAAACACAAACCATCGCACCGCGGTTGGAAAAATTTTGATATTATTTATCTGATTATTCGGATTAGCTTTAATGTGACAATAGATTAAAAACCAATCATCCTTACGAGGTTGGAAAAATTTTAATCAGTTTCATGATTTAATTATTCTGATTAACTTTAATGTGACAATAGATTAAAAAACCATCCATCGCTCCAAGGTCGGAAAAATTTTTGATCAGTTTCATGATTTAATGATTCGTATTAACTTTAATGTGACAATAGTTTAAAAAACCATCCATTGCTCCCAGGTTGGAAAGAGTTTGATCAGTTTCATGATTTAATGATTCGGATTAACTATAATGTGACAATAGATAAAAAAAAACAAACCATCGCTCAAAGGTTGGAAAAATTTTGATCGGTTTCTTGATCTGATGATTCGGATTACCTTTAATGTGATAATAGATTAAAAACCAATCATCCTTACGGAGTTGGAAAAATTTGATTAGTATTATTTATCTGATTATTCAGACTACCTTTAATGTGACAATAGATTAAAAAACCAATCATCCTTACGAGGTTGGAAAAATTTTGATCAATTTCTTGATCTGATGATTCGGATTACCTTTAATGTGACAATAGATTAAAAACCAATCATCCTTACGAGGTTGGAAAAATTTTGATCAATTTCTTGATCTGATGATTCGGATTACCTTTAATGTGACAATAGATTAAAAACCAATCATCCTTACGAGGTTGACAAATTTTTGATTAGTATTATTTATCTGATTATTCGGACTACCTTTAATGTTACAATAGATTAAAAAACCAATCATCCTTACGAGGTTGGAAAAATTTTGATTAGTATTATTTATCTGATTATTCAGACTACCTTTAATGTGACAATAGATTAAAAAACCAATCATCCTTACGAGGTTGGAAAAATTTTGATCAATTTCTTGATCTGATGATTCGGATTACCTTTAATGTGACAATAGATTAAAAACCAATCATCCTTACGAGGTTGGAAAAATTTTGATCAATTTCTTGATCTGATGATTCGGATTACCTTTAATGTGACAATAGATTAAAAACCAATCATCCTTACGAGGTTGGAAAATTTTTGATCAATTTCTTGATCTGATGATTCGGATTACCTTTAATGTGACAATAGATTAAAACCAATCATCCTTACGAGGTTGGACAAATTTTGATTAGTATTATTTATCTGATTATTCGGACTACCTTTAATGTTACAATAGATTAAAACCAATCATCCTTACGAGGTTGGAAAAATTTTGATTAGTATTATTTATCTGATTATTCGGTCTACCTTTAATGTGACAATAGATTAAAAAACCAATCATCCTTACGAGGTTGGAGAAATTTTGATCAATTTCTTGATCTGATGATTCGGATTACCTTTAACGTGACAATAGATTAAAAAACCAATCATCCTTACGAGGTTGGAAAAATTTGATTAATATTATTTATCTCATGATTCGGATTACCTTTAATGTTACAATAGATTAAAAACCAATCATCCCTTACGAGGTTGGACAAATTTTGATTAGTATTATTTATCCTGATTATTCGGACTACCTTTAATGTTACAATAGATTAAAAAACCAATCATCCTTACGAGGTTGGAAGAATTTTGATTAGTATTATTTATCTGATTATTCGGTCTACCTTTAATGTTACAATAGATTAAAAAACCAATCATCCTTACGAGGTTGGAAAAATTTTGATTAGTATTATTTATCTGATTATTCGGTCTACCTTTAATGTTACAATAGATTAAAAAGCCAATCATCCTTACGAGGTTGGAAAAATTTTGATTAGTATTATTTATCTGATTATTCGGACTACCTTTAATGTTACAATAGATTAAAAAACCAATCATCCTTACGATGTTGGAAAAATTTTGATTAGTATTATTTATCTGATTATTCGGACTACCTTTAATGTTACAATAGATTAAAAAACCAATCATCCTTACGAGGTTGGAAAAATTTTGATTAGTATTATTTATCTGATTATTCGGTCTACCTTTAATGTTACAATAGATTAAAAAACCAATCATCCTTACGAGGTTGGAAAAATTTTGATTAGTATTATTTATCTGATTATTCGGTCTACCTTTAATGTTACAATAGATTAAAAACCAATCATCCTTACGATGTTGGAAAAATTTTGATTAGTATTATTTATCTGATTATTCGGACTACCTTTAATGTGACAATAGATTAAAAAACCAATCATCCTTACGAGGTTGGACAAAAAATTTTGATTAGTATATTTATCTGATTATTCGGACTACCTTTAATGTTTAATAGATTAAAAAACCAATCATCCTTACGAGGTTGGAAAAATTTTGATTAGTATTTTTATCTGATTATTCGGTCTACCTTTAATGTGACAATAGATTAAAAAACCAATCATCCTTTAATGTTACAATAAGATTAAAAAAACCAATCATCCTTACGAGGTTGGAAAAATTTTGATTAGTATTATTTATCTGATTATTCGGTCTACCTTTAATGTGACAATAGATTAAAAAACCAATCATCCTTACGAGGTTGGAGAAATTTTGATCAATTTCTTGATCTGATGATTCGGATTACCTTTAACGTGACAATAGATTAAAAAACCAATCATCCTTACGAGGTTGGAAAAATTTGATTAATATTATTTATCTCATGATTCGGATTACCTTTAATGTTACAATAGATTAAAAACCAATCATCCTTACGAGGTTGGACAAATTTTGATTAGTATTATTTATCTGATTATTCGGACTACCTTTAATGTTACAATAGATTAAAAAACCAATCATCCTTACGAGGTTGGAAAAATTTTGATTAGTATTATTTATCTGATTATTCGGTCTACCTTTAATGTTACAATAGATTAAAAACCAATCATCCTTACGAGGTTGGAAAAATTTTGATTAGTATTATTTATCTGATTATTCGGTCTACCTTTAATGTTACAATAGATTAAAAAACCAATCATCCTTACGAGGTTGGAAAAATTTTGATTAGTATTATTTATCTGATTATTCGGACTACCTTTAATGTTACAATAGATTAAAAAACCAATCATCCTTACGATGTTGGAAAAATTTTGATTAGTATTATTTATCTGATTATTTGGACTACCTTTAATGTTACAATAGATTAAAAACCAATCATCCTTACGAGGTTGGAAAAATTTTGATTAGTATTATTTATCTGATTATTCGGACTACCTTTAATGTTACAATAGATTAAAAAACCAATCATCCTTACGATGTTGGAAAAATTTTGATCAGTATTATTTATCTGATTATTCGGACTACCTTTAATGTTACAATAGATTAAAAAACCAATCATCCTTACGAGGTTGGACAAATTTTGATTAGTATTATTTATCTGATTATTCGGACTACCTTTAATGTTACAATAGATTAAAAAACCAATCATCCTTACGAGGTTGGAAAAATTTTTGATTAGTATTATTTATCTGATTATTCGGTCTACCTTTAATGTGACAATAGATTAAAAAACCAATCATCCTTACGAGGTTGGAAAAATTTTTGATTAGTATTATTTATCTGATTATTCGGACAACCTTTAATGTTACAATAGATTAAAAACCAATCATCCTTACGAGGTTGGAAAAATTTTGATTAGTATTATTTATCTGATTATTCGGACTACCTTTAATGTTACAATAGATTAAAAACCAATCATCCTTACGATGTTGGAAAATTTTGATTAGTATTATTTATCTGATTATTCGGACTACCTTTAATGTTACAATAGATTAAAAAACCAATCATCCTTACGAGGTTGGAAAAATTTTGAATAGTATTATTTATCTGATTATTCCGGATTACCTTTAATGTTACAATAGATTAAAAAACCAATCATCCTTTACGATGTTGGAAAAATTTTGATTAGTATTATTTATCTGATTATTCGGACTACCTTTAATGTTACAATAGATTAAAAACCAATCATCCTTACGAGGTTGGAAAAATTTTGATTAGTATTATTTATCTGATTATTCGGACAACCTTTAATGTTACAATAGATTAAAAACCAATCATCCTTACGAGGTTGGAAAAATTTTGATTAGTATTATTTATCTGATTATTCGGACTACCTTTAATGTTACAATAGATTAAAAAACCAATCATCCTTACGAGGTTGGAAAAATTTTGATTAGTATTATTTATCTGATTATTCGGACTACCTTTAATGTTACAATAGATTAAAAAACCAATCATCCTTACGAGGCTGGACAAATTTTGATTAGTATTATTTATCTGATTATTCGGACTACCTTTAATGTTACAATAGATTAAAAAACCAATCATCCTTACGAGGTTGGAAAAATTTTGATTAGTATTATTTATCTGATTATTCGGTCTACCTTTAATGTGACAATAGATTAAAAAACCAATCATCCTTACGAGGTTGGAAAAATTTTGATTAGTATTATTTATCTGATTATTCGGACAACCTTTAATGTTACAATAGATTAAAAAACCAATCATCCTTACGAGGTTGGAAAAATTTTGATTAGTATTATTTATCTGATTATTCGGACAACCTTTAATGTTACAATAGATTAAAAACCAATCATCCTTACGAGGTTGGAAAAATTTTGATTAGTATTATTTATCTGATTATTCGGACAACCTTTAATGTTACAATAGATTAAAAAACCAATCATCCTTACGTGGTTGGAAAAATTTTGATTAGTATTATTTATCTGATTATTCGGACAACCTTTAATGTTACAATAGATTAAAAAACCAATCATCCTTACGAGGTTGGAAAAATTTTGATTAGTATTATTTATCTGATTATTCGGACAACCTTTAATGTTACAATAGATTAAAAACCAATCATCCTTACGAGGTTGGAAAAATTTTGATTAGTATTATTTATCTGATTATTCGGTCTAGCTTTAATGTGACAATAGATTAAAAAACCAATCATCCTTACGAGGTTGGAAAAATTTTTGATTAGTATTATTTATCTGATTATTCGGACTACCTTTAATGTTACAATAGATTAAAAAACCAATCATCCTTACGATGTTGGAAAAATTTTGATTAGTATTATTTATCTGATTATTCGGATTACCTTTAATGTTACAATAGATTAAAAAACCAATCATCCTTACGAGGTTGGACAAATTTTGATTAGTATTATTTATCTGATTATTCGGACTACCTTTAATGTTACAATAGATTAAAAACCAATCATCCTTACGAGGTTGGAAAAATTTTGATTAGTATTATTTATCTGATTATTCGGTCTACCTTTAATGTGACAATAGATTAAAAAACCAATCATCCTTACGAGGTTGGAAAAATTTTGATTAGTATTATTTATCTGATTATTCGGACAACCTTTAGTGTTACAATAGATTAAAAACCAATCATCCTTACGAGGTTGGAAAAATTTTGATCAGTTTCTTGATCTGATGATTCGGATTAACTTTAATGTGACAATAGATTAAAAAACCAGCCATTCCTCCGATTTCACACTAGATGAAATTTTTAAAATGGATTATAGATTCAGAAGTGTGAAGTGTAAAATGATTAAACCTTAATTTGAGACAATAAATTAAAGATTTTTTTCTTTATCGTTCATTGCTGATCATTCCAAAATGTCATAACTTTTTCCTTACAATTTCCAACTTCGCTTTACTGATTAAAGTAGGGATATTATTAATTTATAGTTCAAAATGTGTCTCTTCTGTAAGTATAGAATCATTTTTAATCATTAAAAGGAAAATTTTATTTGTTTCAGTTTAATTGGAATGTCTAAATTACAATAAAATGCTTAAATTTAGCTTAATAATTTTATTTCGTCAAGTATGTTCTGTAAGTGCAGAATCATTAAAAGGAAATTTTAATTGTTTCAATTTAGAAGAAATGCTTTAATTGCAATTTAATGCTTAAATTTGGCTTATTTATTTTAGTTATTCAAGTATGTTCAGTAAGTATAGAATCATTAAAAGGGAAATTTTAATTGTCTCAATTTAATTGAAAGGCTTTAATTGTACTTTAATGCTTAAATTGCAATTAAAATGCAATTATTAATATTATTGGTGAAGCCTGGCATATACTATTGTTATCTCTTTACTAGACACTAGTTGTGTCAGGATGTAATACCAATCTCTCTTTCCATTTATATTAGTTTATTTACTATACTTTACACGTACAATAATTCGATACACTTGTCACCTTGTGCCTCTTCTACAATATAAATTCTATCTTATTATAGAATAACTGCAAACACATAACATATGGTCCCTGAACGTAAATAGGCTAAGGACGCTCCTAGCGTTCTCCTCGTGGTCTGCAAATATAGCTGCATGTACTTACCACACTGGAATACACAGTTAAAGTCCCGGGTTAGACTGGTCACAGTCGCGACGGTCTCGCGGCTATATAATCATAATTAAACCTTACATTATGCTATATGCAAAGTCATACCCGAATAATGCTAATTTGACTTAAGCTATTCTCGTGAAAATAATTTCGCAAAATTTCGGAATGTTACTGTATACGTGTATAATCATATACATAAATTTGAGAAATCCTGTTTGTCCATTATAGAAGCTCACAGTTTTGAATCTTATGCTTTCAAATTTGGCAAGTAAATAGGCTAACCTATATAAGACCATAAGCTAATTTAAAACTTTAGCCCCTAAATTCCTTCTTTATTTAAATTGTAATACTAATTTTTATTGCCACAAGATGACACCCGTTAAATTACTGTAAAAAAATAGTAATCAATCAGAAAATTAACAATATTTTTTTTAATCTAGGGCCTGAATGGCCGAGTGGCTAGCGCTCTGGCGCTCGGTAACAGTTTTTGTTCCATCCCGGCGGTGCCATGGTTGTTTTTAAGTGGTTCGAAATCCACTTTAAAAGTAGGTCCCGGTCTAATAAGATCGTAGAGCGTTGCGGGGGCATTGTTACTCCGCGTCCGTGGCTTATCTTCAAGTTACGTAACGCGCCCCCTGGGTAATGCAAAGTGAGTACGTCTGCGCAGCACTTGCCTTAAGGCATCCAAAAAAAATGCCTGTGTTTGCCAGCTGCATTAGGAAAAAAACAAAAAGTTTTTAATCTATTTCCCAAATAAAGCTTCTTGAAAATCAATGCAAACAGATTAAAAGTGAAAAAAAAAAATAAACTAATTATTGTAATTGATGTTTAAATTAAGATGAGATTTTAAAATATCAAATCTTTAATTCTGCACACATGTTTTTTTGTTAATATAATTTAGTAAAGCTAAAGATGTTTTACCGGCTATAACCGCAGAGAAAAGAAATTAATTTTCGTTTCATGTATCAGTTTTTGTCCGAAATTTTCAAAATTAAAAAAGAACACTAATTAGAAATTTTTCTTGAGCTGAGGAAAAAAAAAGAATTAATGTGGAACATTTAAATAAACAATTTTAAATTTGTCACTTTTATAGAGGAAATTATAAAAAATGCGCGCTTTTAAATTTTATGCGTAAAGACGTTGGACGTTTTATGTTGGAATCGTCTTCTTCTTCTTCTTCTTCGCCTATCCCCAAAGTCCAGCGGGGCTAGACTAGGTCCATGAATCCAAACACCCGAAGAAAGTCCAAGACCATCAACATGACTGTCAAGGAGATCCTGACATCTCAGCCCCAAGATGTGAGATGGTGAAGCCTGCTCAGAGGAGCACTTGGTGCAAGTGTCGAAAGCCATCTGAGAAAGTCACAGTTCTGAGGTGTCCACTGAGTAAACGGGTGATTGCAGTTTGTCCCTGCCTGTCACAATTAAGTGCCAAAGTACCGCCAGGTCGATGGCCCCGATACCACTGTGAACTGGTGGAGTAGACCAAATTGTTTTCCCATTTAACATAGCTTGAGAGTAGATCTCTGTGTAGGTAATGGGCTCAAGTGGAACCAATACCTCACTAGCACCCGCTTTGGCCAATGCATCTGCCATTTCATTCCCCTCAAGGTCGACATGGGAGGGAATCCACTGTATGTGGATCTGATGATCCTCTGAAAGATGTTTTAGCTTTTTGAGAATAGATACACCTACCCTGTCTCTAACACTGGAGCAATTAGCCAAGTGCTGAATAGAACTCCTGCTATCAGTTAGATTCCAGATTTCATTTCCGGCAGTAACAGTCGCAATGTAGTCAAGGCCTTCGTTTATAGCAATGAGCTCGCTACAGAATACAGAGTAACCATCAGGATTCCTTCTCTGAAGCTTCATGTAATTACTATTTGAAATTATATATATTCCCTGCCAGTTCCATGATCCATCCATGTTGGAATCGCATTATATTTTTACAATATTTTATTAAGTAGTTCTATTCTTTATTTAACAATAAAAAATGTGAAATAGAAAAGATATAAGTATATTCAAGGAAATTTGAGGATACATATAATTTAGGTACTAATGTCCCAAACGAATCACCTGCTACATAATGTCCCGCTTATATCTAGTGGATTATTCGGTTAAAATTATCAGAATTTGTTGTGCTACAGAATCTTTTCAATTCGAAAATTTATTTTTTTACAAATATCAGATGGGCTTAAAATTTAATAATAGGCTAGCATAGAAATTTTTTTTTTATATAGAATTTTATTTTATTATTCAATATAGTTGATATCGAGGGCAAATAATCAACGATTATAGCGGTCATACAATTTTTCGATACCATTTTTTTGATGGATTTATTTTTAGCCTCAAAAATAGGCTTCAGTTTCGGCGATTACCTCTTCATCGGCGTGAAATTTTGTCCTAATTGAGGTCTGAGAACAGGAAAAAGTCGCTGGGGCCAGATCCGAGAATACGGTGGATGCGGAATAACTCGAAGCAAAAATTCATTGATCTTTGCCATCCTTTTCATTGATTTTGACACGGTGCATTTTGATGAAACATCACTTTCTTCTTCAAAATGAGGCCGTTTTTCCAATGATTTCGTCTTTCAAACGCTTAATAACACTACGTAATAGTCGTTGTTTATGGTTTTTCCCTTTTTAAGATAGATGAATATTATACCATGCGTATCTCTAAATATTGAGGCCATAACCTTGCCAGCCGATTTTTGCGTCTTTCCACGCTTTGGAGTCAGCCGCTAGCTTCATCACGTGCAGTCCACTTGGCTGACTGTCGATTGAAATTTTGAAAATGATGGAGCCATGTTTTCCATTGTCACATATCAACTCAAAAAATTCGGGTTTATTACGATTAAACAGCTCCAAACATGCTTAGAATCATCCATTGACTGTGCTTTTTGGTCGATAGTGAGTTAAGCGCGACACCACTTTTTAAACAGAGCTTTCGCCTAATCCAAATATTCATTCCCGATATGTCCAACACGTTCCTTTTGATATCTTTAGGTCTCGGCTATCTCAATCAACTTCACTTATAACGGTTATCGAAATTATTTTATGTAATTTTTTGATGTTTTTGTAGGTAAGTCAGCCACTTTGGGGTGTCCACTACCTCCATCGTCCTCGGTGCTCATTTCACCTCGTTTAAATTTAGCAAACCACTTTTACGGTTAAATTTTTGGTGCAAAGTCCGAATAATGTTTATCAAGCCAAGCCTTTTTCAAATTTTTTGGGCCAAAAAGCAGTGCTTTATTAACACACGAAATTTCCTTTTTATCCATTTTTTTTCAAACTAACAAAAGTTGCTTCATTAAAAATGCTATAACTCACATACTAATAGTGCAAGAGCTGTCAAATTTATACACGTATCTTTTGAAGGTTAGGGCTAACTCATAATCACATGCATTTAATACTAGTAGCGCCATCTATGTGTCACCCTACGAGCTTTTCAGCCCACCTATTAACCCCTGAAAATTCTTTTCACCCGCAAATATATACTAAATTGCTGTGTGAGATAAAACAATTAATCTTTAAACAAATAGAAGGTGTGAATTTTTGCTCGTTTTTTTTTTTTTTGACGGATATTTTTACAAAAGCAGACAAAAATGCGACACGATTGGTACCAATGATGTGTGCTTAATGAATGGAAAAGTCAAGAATCAAGCACGTTTTTGAAAACTAAAAAAAACTAAACTAAACTATTAATAATTCAACAGAATAGTGATTGATATTTTATTTCCTAACCAAATATATGAAAATAGAAAAATTGGAGTCGAGAAGTGGAGTAATGTTATTTATTATTTTGTATTGTTATTTATTTATTATATTGTTATCTGGAGTATTGTCTTTTATAATTTATATGCAGATAATTTTTTTTTCAGATGTTCACTATCTTAAACTTATAAAATAAAATAATTTTATTTGATTATGGAATTAAAAATGTTCCATAAAACTGAAAAGCATTTGCTTGTTTTGTGACATGGAGAAACTGGCAAACGGAATTTTATTCATAAATGACTTATCAAAGAACATAAATGAACTGAAGCGAATGATCTAAGGATTATACGCCGCAACCGTCTATATCAAATTGTTAAGTCTTTTCGGAATAATATGTCATCACAGAGTTTATATGCTGTTGTCGATTATATTAGTCGACTATTTTAGTCGCGGCTGCTGATTATATTAGATTTTTCCGGTAATAATAGGATTTTGGGTTTTATACGCCGCTGCCGTCTATATCAAATTGTTTAGTTTTTTACGGAATAATATGTCATCATAGGGTTTGTACGCCAATGTCGATTATATTACATCTCTAGATTTTTCCGGTATAAAATTGACTATGGGGTTTATAGGCCGCTGCTGATTATATGAGATCACTCATATTTTTATGAAAATGATAACATAAATATTATGCACCACAGGGTTTATACGCCTTCACATCAGATCTTAATCATTTGGAAATAATGGCATCATGAGGTTTATACGCCACTATCGACAATATCAGATGTTATAATTTTTTATGAAATAAAATGTCATCATAGGGTTTATACGCCACTGTCGACTACATTTGATCACTCTTTTTTATGAAAATGATATCGTGGGAATTATGCACAACTCCTGACATCAGATCTTAATCATTTCGAAATAAAAAATGGCATCATTGGGATTTTATACGCCGCTATTGACAAAGAACATTTTAGGAATAAAATGTTATCATATGGTTTATACACCACGAAAATATCAGTTTTTAAAATTTTTTCCAGGATAAAATGCCAACATATGGTTTATACGCCATCTGCCAGACTATATCAAATCACTCATATTTTTCGGTAAAAAAGGATTATGGGTTAACATTCGCCACTCATTTTTTAAAAAAAATTTTTTTTTTTTTCAGGTTATTTATTATTATTTTTTTTTTATGAAAATGATGTCATGGGGGTTATACGCGATCCCGACTGTATCAGATTTTAATCATTTCGGAAATAAAAATGGCATCATTGGGTTTATGCGCCGTTGCTGACTATATCAGACGTCTTAATTTTTTCGGGATAAAATGTCGTCATATGGTTTATACGCCACTGGCTAACTATATCAGATCTTTATTTTTTCGAAATAAAAAAGCAATATGTTTTTAACTGACTGTAGATTTTTATGAATAAAAATGTATAAGCCGCTATCGACATATAAATTTTTTTGGGATGAAAATTTCAGAGAGGTTATACACTCTCTATTATTTTTCAGAAAAATAAAAAAGAACTGTTGGCGTTTATACGCTCTGGAGATCTATATCAAATACGCCGCTTTGGGATTATAGGCAAAAATTACAGTTAGTTTGCTTATAAGCCACTGTCAGTCGAAATATCATGAATTTTTTTTTTTTTTTCCAGGATAAAATGAACTATGGGGTTTATACGCCCGCTATTGACTCATTTTTATTTAATTTAATTTTATTTTTTATGAAATAATATCATGAGGGTTATACTCCTGAGTGTATCAGATCTAATTATTTTGAAATGAAAAAATAACACCATGAAGTTTATACACCGTCTACAATATCAAAAGTTTTAATTTTTCGCGGGTAAATTGTGTTTATAAGCTATTGCCAACAATATCAGATCTCTAGATTTTTTTCCATTATAAAAAAAATTATGGGGTTTATACGTCGCAGCCGACAATTATATCAGATTGCTTTTTTTTTTTTTTGTATAATGATATCATGTTGGTTATACGACCCTCCCGATTGTATCAGATCTTAATCATTTCGAGATCAAAATGACAACAGGGAGTTTATACGCCGTTGCAGATTATATCAGATCACATTTTTTTTTTTTTGAAAATGATAGCATCATAGGTCTTATATGCTAGTTCTGACTGTATCAAATTTCATCATTTTGAAATAAAAATGACGTCATGGGATTTTATACGTCTCTGCCAACAATATCAGATGTTTTAATTTTTCGGGATGAAAATGAACATCATCAAGATTACCACTATCAGCCACTGCCAACTATATCAAAAATCTTTTCAGGAATAAAAATGGACCATAAACTTTATACGCCGATGCCGACAATATCAGATCACTCATATGTTTATGAAAATGTATAACATGGGGGGGTTATACGCCACTTTTGTATCAGAACTCATTATTATTTTAAAAGAAAAAACATCATGGGTTAATACGCCGCTGTCGACAATATCAGATGTTTTTTTTTATGGAAAAATGTCATGGGCAACTTATACGCCCTTCCCGACTGTATCAAATCTGCATCACTTCGAGATAAAAATTACACCAGGGAGTTTATACGCCGTTGCCGACTATATCAGATATCTTAGTTTTTTTTTTTGGACAAAATGAACTATACGCCACTGCCGACTATATTAGGCACTATGATGTTTATACGCCGCATCTGACTCTAGATTTTTAGGAATAAAAAATGTCACCAAGTTCTTTATACGCCCAGTATAAAAATACATCCCATATAAAATTTTATGGGGTTTATACGAATAAAAATTGACACTATCAGATACTCATTTATTCAATTTAATTTTATTTTCAGTTTATATCATGAGGGTTATACAACTCCTGAGGGCCTGAATGGCAGAGTTTTTAGCGCTCTGGCGCTCAAAATGAGGCTTCGGGTTCGAGTCCCGGCAGTGCCATGGATCTCTTTAGTGATTCGGGATAAAAAAATTGAGGTCCCGGTCTTTAAGCCCTCGTGAGATAGAAGATGACCGTAGAGCGACAAACAAACGTCACTCCTGAGTGTATCAGATCTTAAACATTTCGAAATGAAAATAACACCATGAAGTTTATACGCCGTTACCGGCAATAACAAAAGTTCTAATTTTTTGCGGATTAAAATATCATCTTATGGTTTATAAGCTATTGCAACTATATCAGATCTCTAGATTTTTTCCAATATAAAAATGACTATGGGATTTATACGCCCGTTGCCGACTACATCAGAACACTCATATTTTTATGGAAAATGATACATGGGGGATTATACGTCGATCCCGACTGTATCAGATCTTAATCCTTTCGAAATGAAAAATGACAACATGGAGTTTATACGCCGTTGCAGATTATATCAGATGTTTTAATTTTTTGGATAAAATGACATCATAGGGTTTATACGCCATTGCTGATTATATTAGATATTTATATTTCCAGGGATAAAAATATACTATGATGTTTATACGCCGCAGTTGACTCTATATTTTTTTAGGAATAAAAATGACATCAAGTTTTTACCGACTATATTTTTTATGGGGATGAAAATGAATATGAATTTATACATTCCGATTATATAAAAAATTTTTAAACTTTTCCGGATAAAAATGGCACATGTGAACTTTACAAGCCGTGCCGACTATATCAGACTTTTAGATTTTTCCAGGAATAAAAATGCCAAGTTCTTTATACGCCGCTACCGACTAAATTAATTTTTTTGGGGTGATGAAAATCTGCACCAGAGGTTATGCATCTCCCTTATATCAAATTTTTTAACTTTTTCGGATAAAAATGACTATGGGTTTTTTACGCTGCTGTCGATTATATCAGGCCACTCATATTTTTATAAAAATGAAACATGGGGGAGGCGTAATACGCCGCTTTTGACTATAACAGATTTTAATCATTTCGTAATAAAAAATGAGAACATTGGAGTTTATACGCCGTTGCCGAATATATCAGATGTCTTAATTTTTGAATAAAATGACATGATAGGGCTTATATGCCACTGCCGACTATATCAGATATCTAGATTTTTTTCCAATCATTTCGAAAGTTTTTTTTTCCAAAATGACGCCAAGGGTTTTATACGCCGTTTCGAAGTATAAAAATGACTATGGGGTTTATACCTCGTTGCCGATTATATTAATCGCTAATCATTGGGTTTATAACATTTTAAGGTTTTACGCCGCTTTTTCATAAAAATGACTTGGGGTTTAACCTCGTTGCCGATTATATTAGATCGCTAATCTTTTTTTCGGTGGGGGAATGATAACATTTTAGGATTGTTATACGCCGCTTTTGACAGTATCAGATTTTAATCATTTCGAAATAAAAAATGACAACATTGGGTTTATACGCCGCTGCCGATTATATCAATGTACTTAATTTTTGAATAAAAAGGACATGGTTTACGCCACTGCCGACTATATTAGATATTTATATTTTCCAGGGATAAAAATTACACTATAATGTTTATACGCCGCAGTTGACGCTAGATTTTTAGGAATAAAAATGACACCAATTTCTTTATACGCCGCTATATCACTAAACTATATCAATTTTTTGGGGAGAAAATGAACATCAGGGAGTTTATACACCGCTCAGATTATATTATATTTTTTAATTTTTCGCGATAAAAAGACGCCATTGGTTTTATACGCCGTTGTCGACAATATCAGATCTCTAGATTTTTATAAAAATGATACTATGGGGTTTGCTACGCCGACTATATATAGATCACTTTTTATTTTGAGGAAAAATTGATAACATGGGAGGGGGTTTACTGTATCAGATTTTAATAATTTTGAGATAAAAATGACATCAGGGGTTTATACGCCGTTGCCGACTATATCAGATGTCTTAATTTTTTTCGGGATAAAATATATCGTAGGCTTTATAAACCACAACCGATTATATCAAATCTCTGTATTTTTCCAGGATAAAAAATGACCCTATGATATTTATAAGCCGCTGTTGACTATATTTTTATCAATAAAAATGTCACCAAGTTCTTTTGCGCCGCTACCGACTATATCAATTTTTTTGGGATTAAAAAAGGAACACCAAGGAGGTTATATGAATTTTCTAAACTTTTCCAAAAAATTGACATTTGAATTTTGGGTTTTCCGATGCCGACTCTATCAGATATGAGGATAAAAATGTTTTTTTATACGCCGCTGTGGATTATAGGCAAGAAATTACAGTTATGTTTTCTTTCCCAGCCAAAACCCGCTCGAGATCTGGCTGAATTCGGGAAATCTAAATGCGCTCTACTTTATTTCGTGTCGCAGTGTCGGGGTCGCTGAATAAATACGGGTCAAAAAGAACGCGCCGACAAAGAGATGGGCTGTCGACTGCGAACCTTCACTCTGATAGACGCGACGCTTGCCAGGAACCATCTGCTCAACGTTTAGAGATCTTGTGGTTTCGGCACTAAAATGGAATGTACCGCTTAAAATAATATTACGCGAATCTCATCTTCAATACTCCCTTCCAAAGATTTTTTGATACAACACCTGATATTCTAATTCAGCGGTGCCAACACGACCAGGCAACATTTTTCTGCAATTACAATTTTTCTTTTGGTTTTGTTAAAGCACCAGTTTAGTATCCTATCAACCAGTTAACACATTAAACAGATAAACGATGAAACGATTTTTTTCCCATCATTTATAGTGTGGATTATTCAATTCCTTCTATTAGCTCACACTCTCCCTTATATATATCTTGTTCATATTTTCAATCGTTCATAAAACACTTTGTATTCATCCACTCAGTTCAAATACATTTTTTTTTTAACTTGTAGTGGATGACACTGGATGTGAATGCAGTTGTTTCAAATATTCATTCACTCATTAAATGCAATGAATTAATTTTAGGTTTTTTTTTTAGATTTAAGTTGCATGTATCTACCTATAGAGGGTGCCAGATTAACTTAAAAAAGATGAATGAAAATTATTTATAAAAGACTTTCTGCAATAGAGTGAAAAAAAGTAGGAATTGACTTAAAAATTTGTTTTTTATGTTTTAACGTGTTTATGTACAGTTTTAACGTGGATACCAAAGATGGTTTGTTTTGTCACTGTACTGTCATTTTTCAATTCCTTCTATTAGTTCATACTCTCCCTATATATATCTCATTCAAATTTTCAATCGTTCATAAAATACTTTTTATTCATCCAATCGAGTTCAAATACATTTTTTTTTTTTTTTGAACTTGTAGTGGATGACACTGGATGTGAATACAGTTTTTTCAAATATTAATTCATTCATTAAATTTAATGAATTAAGTTTAGTTTTTTTTTAGATTTAAGTTGCATGTATTTAATAATAAATGGCGCCAGATAAAAGTTAACAAAAAATGAATGAAAATTATTTGTACAGGACTTTCTGCAATAGAGTGAAAAAAAGTAGGAAGTGACTTAATTTTTTTTTTTTTTTATATTACTTGTTTATATTTATATATTTTTTATAGTTCATATTGAGTGTTATATATTTACTTTACAATATGCGTTTAGTATCATTATTATTATAGTATCTATTTTTAATACATTCATACTCCTCACCATCCATTCTAAAACCAAAGATTTTGATACACCTGATATTCTAATTCAGGGGGTGGCCAACCCACGACCCGCCTTGAACATTTTCCCGGCTCGTGAAATGCATCACACTTTTACGAAATATATTTATTTTATAATGGCCAAAGGAGTGAAAACCAATGGATTTAAAAAATATATTATGTGTGCATCCATATATTCAGAAATGAACTGTCGAAATGATGAGAAAAATGAACTTTGTTTTTAAAAAATAATAGCCTTGCGAATATAGGACAGATATGGACTGTTTTAATTATGGGTTTACAGTTATGAGTTCGCTGAATGCACGCGCAATTAAGTTATATTAGAACATTTAATGATGAACTCATGAATCATCGCATCATTAGTACATCTAATATAACAGGTTCTATGTTTCACTTTTAAGTCAGTAACGCAGTGACCATGCACTTTTAACACCACCCCTAGATACGCACAGTTAATTGTTGATAGCAGAGCAAATCAGACTCTTAGTTCAAGTTATTAGTGCTTTTGGTTCAACTTATACCTGCGAATCGTTTTTTTCTAAAATGAAATTGACCAAACACAAAACAGCTGCTTTTAAAAGCCGATTCAGTAATTTAGAGTTATACAAACAGAACAAAATTTTTTAAAAATATTCATCTCCCTTTCATTTTGAAATCGAGTCGAGAACCCAGAATATCTCCAAATGGAAATGGTTGACTTGCAATGCAATATTGAATTTTTTTTGAAAAATCAGAATCAAAAATAGATTTTTTTAACACTTAGTGACACAAAAAAAGAGAAATTTTCCAATTTCAGAAATGTACAAAAAGTTGTTAGCGCTTTTGGTTCAACTTACACTTTACACATCTTTTTTTTTTTTTTTTTTTTTCGAAAATGAAAGTGACCCAACACAAAACAAGCTGAAACATAACGGACATTAACCTGCAACGCCCATTACGAAGTGCAAATACCGAATTGAGATCGATTTGCAAAGCTCATTGAAAGAGTGGAGAAACACATAATGAACTAGTAAAATAAATATTTTTTTAATAATTTCATTTTCTTCTGTATTTATTTATTTTTTATATTTCATTTTTAATGTTCTATATTTATTTACAATGTGCGTTTAGTATCGTTATTATTATATTATATATGTTTACATCTAAGAATAATAGTAAACACAATAATAATAACTCATTGTGTTTGAATTTTTCACTCCAAAAAGTGTCTATAGTGGGTTTAAATCTAATAGAGGATATATAATTTTATTTGCTGCCCGCGGAGTTAGGTGTATTTCCAAAGTGGCCCGCAAGATCATTTGGGTTGGCCATCCCTATCCTAATTAATTATTAAGAGTATTCATCTTTACCAGCATTCCTTTTTAAAAGTATTATTCGTTACAGTAGTCAAATTCCTGCACAGATTTTAAATTTAATAAGAAAGAAAAGATGCGATAGATTAATTTCGTTAAAAAGGTTCCATTTCTTAGTAAAAACATTTTAAAAATATGAATTAAAAACCAAAAGTTTCTTTTTCTACTGCAGCTGGCAAATACTTCGACAATTATCTTTATGCCTTAAGGCAACCGCTGCACCGATGTTACTGACTTAGCACTACTCAGGAGGTGCTTGTAGATAAGCTATGGGCGCGGAGTAACAACACCCCCGAAACGCTCTAATACCATGTTAGACCAGGACGTATGGTTTAAAGTGGATTTCGAACCCCTACAAACATCCATGGCACCGATGGGATTCGAACCCGAAACCTGTGGTATTGAGAACAAGTGCGCTAGCCTCTCGGCCATCAGGACCCGGAGTGCTTTCAGACTACATTAAAAACAGTATATTTCATTTTAGTAATTAAAAAATTTTCTTTTTAAATAGCCCGTGCGACGAAAGCCTCATACAGGGGTGGCCAACCCGCGTCCCGCCTTGAACATTTTTCCGGCCCATGAGATTTATCACACTTTTTACCAGATATATTTATTTTAGAATGGCCAAAGTGGTGAAAACCAATGGATTAAAAAATACATTATGTGTGCATCCATCTATTGAAAAATGAATTGCTGAAATTATAAGAAAAATTAACTTTGATTTTAAAATAATATTCTTGCGAATATAGGACAGATAGTGCCTGTTTTTATCTATGAGTTCACAGAATAATTAAATTATAGTCTGCGAACTCAAGATGCACTCGCATCTTGGAACATCTAATATAACAGGTTCTATATTTCACTTTAACTGACCTCAGTGACGCATTGACCATCCATAAATACGCCTAGTTGAGCGATTATAGCAGAGCTTTTGGTTCAACTTACACCCTGCGAATCGGTTTTTTTTTTTTTTTTTTTTTTTTTCCCGAAAATGAAATTGACCAAACACAAAAAGCTGCTTTTGAAAGTCGATTCAGTAATTTAGAGTTAGAAAAAGAGAACAAAATTTTTTAAATATATTCATCTCCCTTTCATGTTGAAATCGAGTCGGACCCAGAATATCTCAAAATGGAACTGGTTGACTTACAATGCAATATTGAATTAAACATTTTTGAAAAATCAGAATCAAAATTTAAATTTTTATAACACTTACGTCACAAAAGAGAAATTTTCCAATTAGAGAAATTTGGCACAAAAATGTTTAGCTTCTTTGGTTCAACATACAGCTGCGAATCTTTTTTTTTTTCTTTTTCCTAAAATGAAATTGACCCAACACAAAACACGCTCAAATATAACGGACGCTCACCTGCAACACCCATTACGATGTGCCAATACCCAAATGGAGATCGATTGGTAAAAGCCAAAGTGAAAGAGTGGAGAAACACATATCGCACTAGTAAAATAAATATTTTTTAATGATTTCATTTTTTATATCTCGTTTATATTTATATATTTTTTATGTTTCATTTTCAGTGTTATATATTTCTTTACAAGGTGTGTTGAATATCATCCTTATTATAGTATATATGTTTACATGCAAGAATAATAGTAAACACAGTAATAACAACTCATTAGGTTTCAGTTTTTCACTCCAAAAAAAAAGTCTATAGTGGGTCTCAATCTAATAGGAGCACGTATAATTTTAGATGCGGCCCGCAGAGTTAGGATGCATTTCCAAATTGACCGCCAGATCATTTGGTTTGGCCACCTCTGTTATAAGCAATACTTCGTTACGAAAACACTGTTTATATAGATTTAGGATTCAATAAAAATCAAGGGATTTTATTTAACACAATCTTCTAAGTCCATTATTAAAGAATATAGTATATTTCTTAATAATGGATTTAGAAAAGATAGGAAAATGGAAAAGAGAGGAAAAGAGTAAAAATCAGTTAAAAATACAGTCAAAAATCAGTAGTTGGTATAAAAAAATTTAGTTAGTTAAATTTTTTAGTTGATTCCCCACTCTGATTGCGTCCATTGAATTGCCTCAAGTAAATAGTCGCCGATGCTTGAAACTGCATAGAAAACAATGTACACGGTGATTATAATAAAGTCACATTTTCAAAATGCTATAAAAAAGATCCGCTCGTCACAATGAATTCAAATTTGAACTGGAGATACTTGAAGAAGGGCGAACGGTACGGCATCAAAAAAAAAGGTTCCACCGATTTTCGGATCCATTTCAGTATGACCTTGCCGTGGGGGGAGGGGCTTTCCATTCACAGTATCACAACTGTGAATGACTTGGAAATCATTTTTTCCGTCAAACAACTGAAACAATCAAGCTCATTGAACACTACAGCTGGTTTAACGTGCAACTCATGACAAATACCTTGTCATTTCTATTCATAATATCACTGGCAGCCGAACTCATTTTCATATGCCGCTTACAATGTAATCTATTAATACACTTTGGATTTTTTTTTTTGATACTGTACCGTTTCCCCCTTCTTCAAGTATCTTCAGTTCAAATTTGAGCTCATTGTGACGAGTGGATCTTTTTTTTACAGCATTTTGAAAGTGGGACTTTAATTGAAATAACTCTCAATTTCATTTTAACTATTAAAAAGTATTACTCTTTTAAATTGCGCATGCGCAAGAGGCCTAATACCTACTACTATGCCCAAAAAGTAAGACCAATTATTATTTTTCAAAAACTCTTTATTTATTCTTTCAAATTTATTCCATCGCCTTCAAAATAATCCCTTCCGGACACAATGCACTTATGCCAACTTTTGAAATCCTCAATGCATGCTAAAAAGTCATCGGCAGGGATGGCCTTCAAAGCGCGCGGCAATTCACGTTGAATCTCTTCAATCGACTCAAAACGGTGTCCTCGGAATGGTCTTTTAAGTTTAGAAGAATATCCAGAAGTCGCACGGTGTGAATACGGTAGTTGGGGAACGATATGGGTTTCATTTCTGGTGGAAAAGTCACAAAAGAATCAGTGCAATGTGAGCTTGCGCATTCAGTGTTTTCGGTACCAATTGAGATTTCACGCGTTTGAGGCCCAAAATAGAACTGACCGTTCCTTTTAAAATTCCAACTTCATCAGCAAGGTCTCAATTGTAAATCGACGGTTTGCAAGCACCAAATCAATATTTTTTTTGGACGCGAGCTTCGACGGTTGGGGTTTATGGTCGACCAGAGGGTTCTTCTTCTTCAACTCGGTTTCTGCCTTCTTTGAACTGCTTATACCACTTCTAAACTTTTCTTTCGATATAGGAATGCTCACCGAATGCCTTCTGCAACATTCTGCACTTTTTCGCAAACAAAATAGAATGCAAGTTCTTTGCTCAATGAATTCAGACATTTCAAAAATCGCCGGAATCAGTTTTAGCGTCTCACAAAGCCAAGCTTAACTCAAATACTCATGAATATTTCGACGTCCAATTTCACGCGAATGTCAAGGACAGTGCCAAGAAAAGAAAAAAAAATTGAAATTCTATAAGCCCCGGAAATTTTAAATTTAAAATGGGTCATATTTTTTGGACACAGTAGTACACATTGGAACTTTTATTTTTTTTTGATGCCGTATTGTTTTCCCCTTCTTCAAAGTATCTTCAGTTCAAATTCGAATTCATTGTGTCGAGTGTTTCTTTTTCTTTCAGCATGTTGAAAGTGGGACTTTAATTATAATCACCCTGTATTTCATTTTAATAATTAAAAAAATTATTGCTCTTTTAATTCGCCTGTCCGCAAAGAAGCGTAATACAAAGCATAAAATGCAGCGATGTCCTTTTCTTTGAGTTTTTACTACTGTGTCCAAAATGTAAGACCCATTTTCAATTTAAAATTTCCGTGGCTTATAGAATTATTTATTTATTTATTTATTTATTAAGGTTGCGAGCATTCTCCTTGACATCTTTATGAAATTTGACGCCAAAATGTGTTTGAGTTACGCTTGGCTTTGTAAAACGCTAAAACTGATTCCGGCGATTTTGAAATGTCTGAATTCATTGAGCAAAGAACTTCAATTTTGTTTAAGGAAACGCATAGAATGTTGCAGAAGGCATTCGGTGAGCATTCCTGTATCGGAAAGAAGTGGGATAAACAGTTCAAAGAAGGCAGAGAACGCGTTGAAGACAAAGAGCCATCTGGTCGACCCTCCGCCTCAACTGACGAAGCTGACGTTCAAACAATTAAATATGTTTTGCTAGCAAATCGTCGATTTACAATTAGAGACCTTGTTGATGATGTAGGAATTTGAAAAGGAACGGTCCATTCTATTTTGGACAGCAAACGCTTGAGATCTCGATGGATACCGAAAACACTGAATGCGCCAGCTCACACTGCATTGATTCTTTGTGACTTTTCCACCAAAAATGAAACCCATATAGTTCCACCTCCGGGGACACCATTTTGAGTCGATTGAAGAGATTCAACCGAGCGCTCTGAAGGCCAACCCTGCCGATGACTTCTTAGCATGCATTGAGGATTGGAAATAAAAGTTGGAAGAAAGTGCATTCTTTCAGAGGAAATTCCTTTGAAGGCAATGAAATAAATTTGGAAGAATAAATAAAAGAGTTTCTGAAACACAGTATTTTGCCCAAAAAGCCCTGATGGCCGACTGACCTGCACTCTGCCCCTCGGTCGCACAAGTTTCGGGTTCTTGTCCCGGCGGTTCCATGGATGTTTATAGTAGCCCGTAATCTATTTTAAGCCATATGTCCCGATGTAATGAGAATATAGAGAGTTGGGTGTAGGCTGGCAATGCAACCCTATAAAAAGAAAACATATCCTTTTTTTCGTAATCTGCCAGTTGGCAGTAAGCCACAGTCCACCATGGACCGTAGTGCCTGGGATAGTAATTTAACTTTATATATATAAAGTTAAATTCCTTTGAAGGCGATGAAATAAATTTGGAAGAATAAATAAAGAGTTTTTGAAAAAAATTATTGGTCTTACTTTTTGGACACAGTAGCATTTTTTTTTCGGGTCCCTCTCGAAACGTTCTGCCCTCTTGCTGCTGAAGAAGCCTCTAATGAGATGAGCTCCCCCAGATAAGAGCTCCTTTCCTCGAATTACCGCCGAAGGAGCCGCTGATTTATTCCCCATGCTTCCCAGCCCCGTTTTTTCAACTCCATAAAGCGGTCCGCTCCTGCCCCTATCGCGTCCGCTTTGATAACGTTTTCGTCGCTATCGCGCTAAAAGTCAACATTTCTTTCCCTCCCTCCTTCCTTTGACGTCTCTTTTATTTCACACTTAAATGCCGAAAGGATACATTTCATATCCACATGCTTGTAGAGTTCCGTTCAAATGATTATTTATCATCCCGTGCGAACGCGATTCTGGAAATTCAAGTTAAATTGATGAATGAAATTTTGTTTCTTCTTCATTCACAACTGTGGTTAAATTACATTCCTTACACAATCCAAGAAATCTTTAAATAAATTTCAAACAAGAATTCTAGAACAATGAAAAAAAAAAAAAATATTATCACAAAGTTTAAACACTTACAAAGAATCCTACTAAAGAACTTATCAAGAGAAGTAAAAAGATAAGCTCTACTACATCATCAATTCAATTTTGCTACACGCGCTCCAAAGATAATGATAATATCCACCTACTCACAAAATCGCCATTTTTGTATTCTTTTTCAATTCCTCCTATTAGCTCACACTTCTCCCTTTTTTATATATATATATCTTGTTCACATTTTCAATCGTTCATAAAATACTTTTTATTCATCCAGGAAAGTTCAAATACATTTTTTTTTTTTGAACTTGTAGTGGATGACACTGGATGTTAAATACAGTTTTTTCAAATATTAATTAATTCATTAAATGCAATGAATTAATTTTAGTTTTTTTAGATTTAAGTTGAATGTATCTAGCAATAGAGGGCGCCAGATTAACTTAAAAAAATGAATGAAGATTATTTATAAAAGACTTTCCTGCAATAGAGTGAAAAAAAGTTAGGAATTGACTTTGAAAAATTTTATGTTACTTGTTTGTGTAATAATTTTCTTTTGAATTGGTAATCTGATTGGTTGATTTCGTTTTATAAGGTAAACAATGGCAAATTTTTAACCAAGATATGTATTTCCTAAAGTTTAACATGCAATTTATAAATGTAATTAAATTTACATTTTTAGAAACATTTTTTTCTTATCCCACTCGGTTGACAGTAACATCTAGACCAAGTCCATGAATCCGTGTATTCATTGAAAAAGGGCAGCTTATGTTGCGGTGAAGCACCCATAGGTAGAAATCTGACTTGGTCCCGCGACGCTGAAGAAGGAGGGCAGTGCCTTTCGGGCGGACTTTTTGGGGAAACTATCCCCATGTGCTTATTGTATGGGAGATAAACCCAGAACATTCCTACCAGGTAATCCGACTCACGAGACAAGATGCTGAACATCCCAAACGCCATCGAGTCTCCTCGTTTTCTGAAACAGTGTCTACAACAAAGCCACCAGCGGATGGAACCTCAGCCGTGATGCTCACCAGCAAGGCACGAGTCGGGCAAATCTCTTTATGGCTTTATTATCAAAAAAGTTAAAAATTAATCAATCAATTAATTTATCAACTTAAAGATTTTTTATTAAAAGATTTGCTAAAAGTTTTATAATCATTATTGCATTTTCTTGTAATAGTGAAATTAGAAGAAAAAAATTGTCAAAACTAACTCCAACATAAAAAAAAAACAGCCAACGATTTCCATTTTGTATTTCTAGGAAAACCCTCATTTATTTGTTAACCTCATCACGGCGCTAGTGTATATGATTTGATGGGAAAGTCTCGCTATCCCGCTAAAAGTCAACATTTTTTTTTTCACCCTCCTTTGACGTCTCTTTCATTTCACACGTAAATGACGAAAGGATACATTTCATAGGGCAGTATTCGCATGCTTGTAGAGTTCTGTTCAAATGATTATATATCATCCCGTGCGAATGCGATTCTGGAAATCAAGTTAAATTGATGAATCCAACTTTGATTCGTTGTTGTTGTGACTAATCCTCAATGCCCTGCAGTGCGGGACGGGCATCCCATGAGTGATCTACTCTGGATGGAGGGAAAGGGCAGTTTCTGTTGTGATGGAGCACCCGTAGGTAGAAGTCTGACTTCTGCTCCGTAACGCTCTTACAGTCATATGAGAGAAAGGGGACCTATGGCACCCGTAGGTGGATTCCGAACCACTACAAACATCCATGGACTATGCCGGACTCGAACCCGAAACCTCCATGACACCGAGCGCCAGAGCGCTAGCCATGGACCATTCTAGCCCATTTTCATTCGTTTGTGCAATAATTTTACTTGAATGGGTAGACTGATGAGTTGATGGGGGCCTGATGGCCGAGTGGCTAGCACTGTGGCGCTCAGTACCATAGGTTTCGAATTCGACTCCCGGTGGTGCCATGGATGTTTGTACTGGTTCGGAATACCCTTTAATCCATAGGTTCCGGTCTAATAGGATCGTAGAACGTTGTAGGGAATAGTTTACTCACGTCCGTAGCATATTTTCAAGCTAAACGTGCCCCCTGCATAGAGCTCAATGAGTAACAGCGGTGCAGCCATTGCTTATGACATAAAGATAACCGTCTAAGTATTATATAGTTGCATTAGAAAAAAAAAAAAATTCGTTGATGTTGTTTTGTAAAGTAAACAAGAGCAAATTTTTAACCAACATGTGTATTTCCTGAAGTTAAATGTAATTTAAATTTCATTTCTTACAAACATCTTTTCTTCATCATCCCACTTGATAGACAGTAACATCTAGATCAGGGGTGGCGAACCCGTGGCCCACCTTGAATATTTTTCTGACCCGCGAGATGTATCACACTCTAACAAAATATGTTTATTTTATAATGGCCAAAGTAGAGAAAAAAATACATTATGTGTGCATCCCTATATTCATAAATTAACTGTCTAAATAAGGGCCTGAATGATCGAGTGGCTAGCGCTCTGGCGCTCGGTACCACAGGTTTCGGGTTCGAGTCCCGGCGGTGCCAGGGATGTTTGTAGTGGTTCGGAATCCACTTTAAACCGTAGGTCCCGGTCTAATAGGAGCATTGCGGAGGTATTGTTACTCCCGGCCGTAGTTTATCTTCAAGCTACACACACCTCCTGGGTAGTGCTGAGTGAGTAACGTCTGCGCAGCGCTCGCATTAAGGCATCCAAGACAATTGCCTAAGTGTTTGCCAGCTGCATTAGAACGAAAAAAAAAAAAAAAAAAAAAACTGTCGAAATGATGAGAAAAAATTAACTTTGGTTTTAAAACAATATTCTTGTGAATCTAGGACAGACAAAGCCTGTTTTATGGATGAGTTTACAGCCATGAGTTTGAGGAATAACTAAATTATATTCTGCGAACTCAAGATGCGCGCTCCTCTTGGAACATCTAATAAATATAACAGGTTCTATGCTTCACTTTAAATTACCTCATTGACCAACCCTAGATACGCACAGTTGATTGTTGATAGCAGAGCAAACCAAACTCTTAGTTGAAGTTGTGAGCGCTTTTGGTTCAACTTACACCTGCGAATCGTTATTTTTCGAAAATGAAATGGACCCAACACACAACACGCTCACACATAACGGACGCTCACTTGCAACACCCATAACGATGTGCGAATACCCAAATGGAGATCGATTTGCAAAAGCTAAGTGAAAGAGTGGAAAACTAATATCACACTAGTAAAATAAATATCTTTTAGTGATTTCATTTTTTTTTATTTCGATTATATTTATATATTTTTTTATATTTCATTTTTAGTGTTTTATATTTCTTTACAATTCTATCATTAATATCTATGTTTACATGTAAAAATAATAGTAAACACAATAATAATAACTCATGATGTTTCCATTTTTCACACCAAAAAAATGTCTATAGTGGGTCTCAATCTAATAGTTTTTTTTTTTCTTTCTAATGCAGCTGGCAAACACTTAGACAGCTTGGTCTTGAATGCCTTAAGGCAAGCGCTGCACGTTACATCCCACGTTACACGTTACTCGCGCACGTTACATCCACACGCACGTGACGCGCTGCACGTTACATCCACACGCAAGCTGCACGCTACGTGTGTGCAGAGCTACACACAAGCGCTGCACGTTACTCACTGAGCACTACCCAGGGGGCGCGTGTAACTTGAAGATAAGTTAACGGACGCGGAGTAACAATACCCCCACAACTCTCTACGATCCTATTAGACCGGGACCTACAATTTAAAGTGGATTCCGAACCCTACAAACACCCATGGCCCCGCCGGGACTCGAACCCGAAACCTGGCACCGAGCGCCAGAGCGCAGCCATCGGCCCCTAAATCAAATAGTTGGATGTATAATTTCATATGCGGCCCGCGGAGTTAGAATACACTTCCGAAGTGGCCCGCAAGATCATTTGGGTTGGCCACCCCTGATCTAGATCAAGTCCATGAATTCATGAACTCATGTAAGTAGGAAAGGGGTGGGCAGCTTCTGTTGTGATGGAGCATTAAAGTCCCATTAAAAAGAAAAAAAATGTCTTAATGAATTCAGGAAAAATTATGAAAAATACTAATAATAATATATATTGAATTCGGAAATATATATATTGAATTCCCACACAAACGCACAAAAAATTTCATCAAAATCAGTCAAGTTTTATAGGTTCGGTGAGAAGACATATTTTATATATAGTAGAATCATTCTGGTCAAATAGTAGAATCATTCATCGCTCTGGCACTGCGTGCCACAGAGTTCGAGTCCCGGGAACGGGCTAATAATTAGATCAGGACCTACAGTTTAACATGGATTCCGAACCCTCACAAATATCCATGTCACCACCAAGTTCGAACCTGAAGCACCAAAGGCCAATTTATAGAACTCTTCTGCGTACATTTTCTTTTTTATTATGTATTTTCCTATATTTTGTGTTGCCTTGTCATTGGAAATAAAAATAAATAAATAAAATAAAAAATTGTAGACCTAATCATATTGAAGGGGCCTGATGGCCGAGTGACTAGCACTCGGCGCTACAGGTTTCGGGTTCGAATTCCGGAGGTGCCTTGGTTGTTTGTATCGTTCGGAATCCACTTTAAACCATGGATCCCGTTCTAATATGAATGCAGAAGGCATACGGCTGACAACCCTACCGTAAAAACAAAAAACATCGCCTGTTTCGAAAACTGCCAGTAGGCAGACAGTCTTGGTCCCCCTCATGGGGCTGTTGCGCTACTGATGACAATGAATCATATTGAACATGATTTACTCCGCTTCAAATAATTAATTCAATTAAATGCTACGAGCGTATATATATATATATATATATAAATTTTAACCGATTTTTTTTTTTCATATATATATATATATATATATATATATATGAAAAAATTGTGTTATTACCGAATAGAAATTCCAAATCTCTACTATTATAAAATTGCAATAGTTTTTGAAAAACAATCTTATAACATTCTTGACTGAGAATCCTTTCTACTTCTTCATTAGCGCAACAGCCCCGTGGTCTACTGGCAGAATTCGAGACAAGAGATGTTTTTCTTTTACGGGGTAGGGTTGACAGCCCAACGCCTAAAGGCTCCTTCCCACCGAGGGACTGGCGACGACGCGACATGCGGCAGGCGAGAAAATTTGTTCGACCCCTTCGAGAAATAGCATTACGCCTAGTGAGTTCTCCGCTTCGAGTTGAAAGTCTGTCAACTCGAAGCGGTGCATTTCAAAAAGGTTTCCGGCGAACGCGGTGAGGCTAGTGATTGGACTTAAATCTTCTCGCCTCGGTGAGAACGAGCCTTAACAGTCATATTAGAACTTGGGGTCTGCATGGCTGGGTGTCTAGCGCTAGGTGACACAGATTTCGGGTTCAAGTGTCCTGGTGGGGTCATGGATGTTTGTTGTGGTTCGGAATCCCCCTTTAAGCCGTAGATCCCGGTCTCATATGACCGTAGAACGTCGCAGGTCTCAGTCAGATTTCCACCCTAAAAATAACTAAAAAAAAAAAAAAATTACCGAACTACAGAAAGCTAAGTATCGTCAGAAAGTCAGCTGTACTACTCTCACAAGATTAAAGATGGAGCACCTCAAAAATATGAAAATCTCTGCTGATGGAGTTAAAAAATATTTAAAATGTGGCAATTGCTCTGATGTCGAGCTTACTCCTCATCATGTCTTTGATGGCCCAGCCTCCATGGACCCTCCTGTCTGGATCATCGCTCGGAAGAGGATTTTTACTCCGAGCTGGCAATCAACATAGCCGCATGGAACGCAAGGCGAAAAACTACCTTACTAAATATTTAGATTTTATTTTTGTATATTAGAAATAATATACTTGTCTAATTAAAAATTTGAAATTCTTAAAAAAATTTTTAGAGAAAAATTATTAAAAAAAGGATTTTCATGTAAAATTAAATTTAAAAACTACGTTTTACATTTTGTATGATGGCCGAGTGGCTAGCGCTGTGGCTCTCGGTACCACAGGTATCGGGTTCGAATCCCGGCGGTGCCCGTGGGTTTGTAGTGGTTCGGAATCCACTTTAAGCAGTCGGGACACGGTCTCTTATGACTGTAAGGGCGTCACGGAGCCAAAGTCAGACTTCTACCTACGGGTGCTCCATCACAACAGAAGCTGCTTCCTTCCCCTTAAACCATGAGTACGTATGGCTCGTGGGCTTGGCCAGCCAAGTGGGATAAGAAACAACAACAAATTTCGCATGTTAAAGATATGGCCGACTCGAGCCAACGTGTGCCGCGCATGAGGGCGGAGGTTCAATCCGCTGGCGGCTTTGTTGTAGACACTGTTTCAATAAACGAGAAGGCTCAATGGCGTTTGTGATGTTCAGCATCTTGTCTCATCGGGTTTTTTTTTTTTTTTTTTTTTTTTTTTTTTTTGAAATTCGCCATTGGAAAATGTAAATAGTTTTCTATACAAATTCAAACATTTATTTAGTATTATTTTTTGAAAATACAAATACCCAGAAATCACTCAATTATTGGCCTTTAAATTATTACTTAGTTCATTCTAAGAAATAATTTATGATACAATTACAATATTAATTACAAAAAAAAAAAAAAATTATATACACTTTTATATGTGTTTACTTGCATTACAATATGTTTTTAGAATAAGTATGTTTAAAGAGAAATTGTATATCCAGCAGAAAATGAATATTTTTCGTGGGTTATACATAAAAAAATTACTAAATTGATAGTAGTTGTTGCAAAAAATGTACAATTTAATATATACACCAGGGGCCTGAATGGCTGAGTGTCTAGCGCTCTGGAGCTCGGTACCTGCAGGTTTCGGGTTCGAGTCCCGGCGGTGCCCTGGATGCTTGTAGTGGCTCGGAATCCACTTTAAACCGTAGGTCCCGGTCTAATAGGATCGTAGAGCTTTGCGGGGCATTTGTTACACCGCCTCCGTGGCTTGTCTTCAAGTTACACGCGCCCCCTGGGTAATGCAAAGTGAGTAACGTATGTGCAGCGTTTGCCTTAAGCCATCCAAGACCAAGCTGTGTAAGTGTTTGCCAGCTGCATTAATAAGAAAAATATATACACCACGATAAATAAGCAAAAATTTATATGGCTTGGTTCTCTTTTCAAACAGTTTTTTAAAAAAAAAAAAATTTATTAGAAAATGAACTAATTTAAACTGACTGCAACACTATTAATTACAATCATAGATATCCTTATACACGAGCACATTTGAATTTTAATATTTATGCATGAAATTAGAAAATAAAAATGATTCATATTTTTTTTATATTTTTAAATCAATTATATTTTAAAGGCGTGACTTTCCTTACTGAGCGGAAAATAGATCTCACATCCTTTTTAGTGACGTAAAATAGGGAAAACGAACTGTTCCCATATAGTGATTAGGGGATTATAGTCCTTGTTGCTTCGCATACCCATATACTCCTTCGATTCAAGGATTATGACCACCTGTCAATAACGAGTTGGCCCACCTTTTGGCGCGCAACACTACCACTAACAATACCACTTCCACCTGATCACGTGCCTTCCACGTCATCCAGGAGAGTTCATTGCAAAATGTAGGGGGGTAATGTTTTTGGCACTTGAGTGTATATAGATAAGGCAAACACTGAATGGCCGAGCGCCACAATGCTAGCCATTCAGCCACCAGGCCCCCATCAACTCATCAGTCTACCCATTCAAGTGAAATTATTACACAAATGAATCAAAATGGGCCTGAATGGTCGAGTGGCTAGCGCTCTGGCGCTCGGTACCGCACGTTTCAGGTTCGAGTCCTGGCGGTGCCATGGATGTTTGTAGTGGTTCGGAATCCACTTTAAACCGTAGTTCCCGGTCTAACACGATCGTAGAGCGTTGTGGAGTGCGACATATTAAAAAGGAAAAAAAAAAAAACTAACTGTTCATTTATATAGTGATTTGGGGATTGTAGTCCTTGTGCTTCACCCATATACCACTTCATTCATCATCAAGGCAAACACACTTGCAGATCATTATCAGAACCAATTCTCCTCCAACAATATTAAATACATACCTACTGAACAACTTGTTGCTCAACAGTAGCAGCAACTCAATATAACAATAGCAACCCAATTTTCAGTAGATAAAACTACCTCTCAGAGTAAATAATTCTAGCAACATTAATATTTGTCTCTCTCAGATTGTTAGTTTTATTGAAAATCTTAAAGCTCAAGAATTAATAACATAACAAAAACAATGCTAAAACTTCTCTCCTTCAACTTCATTTTATACATTGACATTTAAATGCACTTTTAAACTTAATTAGTCTCCCCATACTCACAAAAGTTCTGTTATTTATCTTATTTTTCAAGAGGCTGGCAAGGACCCCAAAACTAAAGACCCTTTAGTTTCCTATAATAAGTTTTAAAAGTTTATGAATTTTTTGTACTTCGTCATATTAATAATACTCATCTAATGAATCTGGAGCAATTTGGTTTTACTAAGCATCTTTCCACAACATGCCAACTACTCAAGAGCTATTCATTGTATCTCAGAGGGATTCTCTAATAGACAAGCCGCTGCAATACTCTTCTTTGATGTACTAAAGGCTTTTGACAAAGTTTGGAATAAAGTTCTAAATACACTTCATTTTATATGCAACATTGCTTCTATTTTTGATACACTATTTAACCAATTGAAATTTTTATTACTAGAATCAGCAATGATTCTTCTCTCTTCACCTAATCACAGCTGGCATTCCACAAGGATCCTGTCTGGGCCAAGTTTTACATAATATTTAGTGACTTTCTAGAAGAGTTTGATAACAAATACATTTATGTGAATGGCACTGCCCTTTTCACTCAGCAGGATACACCACCAACAGCCAGAGACCACCTACAACACTACATAACTATTCCAGTAACCTGGCTTAGTACTTAATTAAAATTAACACTTCAAAATATATTGCAGTCATGTTGGAATATTATATTTTATCATATTTAACTACATATTTTCAACATGTTATGTTATAAACAAATTACTTCTGCTGCATCTTACATAAGTTTTTCTCCATCTGTGTAGAAAGTTCTATTTTTACCCCAATTTAAAATAAAGCTATGCCATAACTCGTAAAATCTAACTTCAGTTCATAGCCCTCATACATCATATAAATTAATTAACACTTCTACTTCCTACATTTTCTAGTAAATCTTCCCCCTTAATTGACTTAGGAGGGCTAGGCTGTTGAACGGCGAGAGGCTAGGAATTCTGACTAGTGTTTCTCTGTGTCAATCAGGCACCAACTCCTAGATAGAAAGACTGGGTACTGGTTTATGACATCATGCTTCAAAAGGCAAACAAGAGGAAAATAGAAGTGAGAGATGAGCCATACTGAGTCTCAAAGCACCTTTTACTGAGTTATTAAGTTTACTGGTACTACTGAATATTATGTTTACTTCTATTGTACATTTAAATTTTGAATTTCAATCTAATCATTATTAATTATAATATCAACAATATGTTTTATATGTGTGCAATTCCTCATTATAATAATAAAACAAAAACAAAAAAATCCAGTTGTTTCAATTTTCCAAGGATTTTATATTGAAGGGCAAAGAGACAAGTGCCATTCCGAGGAAGGATTTTATTCTTACAAAATATTCCAAGTGTAAATTTTTACTTTTAATAACATAAATTTTAAATAATTTAAAAATTTGATTTAATCATTTAAGAAGACACTAACTTGTTTTTAAATCTTTTTTTTTTTTTTTATATGTTTGTGAGCTTCACTTCCAAGATGAATGCATTAGGAAAGTCTAATTGTTATGATGAAAAAAAAAGAGATACACATATTGTTATGAATTTACTGATACCAAGGCTGCATAAACATGAAATCCTTACAATACTTCCAAATTGTCCATCATATTTAACTACAACAAAATACTTCTATATTTATTGATATCATAGTCATCAGGAAAAATTATTTAAACTTGTAAACAATCAAGTAGAGGCAGCAATACAGAATAGCATTTTAATGAAGCAAGAGCAAAATAAAAAGAACATGTTTCAAACTTCTCAAAATTGACTATTTGTTTAAAATCTTTACTGATTAATATAAAAGAACAATCAGTTATCAAAGGTGAGTTTTATTATAGATAAAATTTTTAATGATATCATTTGTTAAACTAAGGATAACAAAACTGAGTTAAGTACCACTTTCCTATATCAGTAAATAATATTATTATTGCTAATGAAATTTTGGGAGATCTAAAGGATCTCTTAAGGTTCAATCTAAAAGTGAAAACATTTTTGCAACTGCTTTTGATTCTATAATTAATTTAATAGAAAATACAAGTAATTTTAATAATTCACAACCAGTAATAGTTAATTTTTTAATAGACCAAATGAAATTGATTACATGCAATACATTTAGTTCAGTATTCCCCTGAAATACTTATAATTTGTTCTATTTAAAATTCTATATCTCTTCATGCATATTCATTTTTGCATAATTCAGGATATATAATAATTCCTCATCCTATAACTTTAAGAAACATCTTTTAATACTAATTCTCAAATTCAACAGCCCTTTTAAAACATTTTAAGATTCATAAAAAAAAAAAAAAAAATTTAAAAAAAAATCTTGCTTCTTCACTTTACATATTTATGATTCAGAGTCTCTTTTTAAAAAGCAGTTCATGTGATGCCAACTAAAAAAATTATTGGAAAATAAATGCACTGTAGCATAAAAAAAAAAAAAAATTCTGAATTGTCTCCATGACATTGAATTTAAAGTAATAGGTGTACTTAGTGGCAATTTTATTAACAGCAAAGCAATATCTTATTTTTCCTCAGCTCCCAAGATAAAATTTGTTTATGAGCATCCTTATGTTCCTACTGAATTTTTATTTTTTCTAATAGATACAGTGTACATGCATACGAAACAACTGAATTAATAATAATAATAAAAAATACTGTTCAATGTTTGCATTTTCCAGATTTTAATAAGTTTCCATTATTAGAAGCAAATTTTTCACCATTAAAGCATTTACATGAAGCAGAATGCTAGAATCTAGTAAAATATGATTTAACTTTAAAAGCACTTTTCCTACAACTCAACAGAGAAACAAAATGTAAAACTTATTCTTAAAATATTGAATGAATTTGTTATTCAAGGTCTTTAAAACATTTAGGAAAACAGCAAAATTTAGTTAATTATAAAACATCTATTTTTATTAGTGGAAGATTGTAAATATTACAACATTTTTTTTAAATGACAATGTTAATTCAATCCATATCAAGCACCAATTTTTTGGTTCTCACTGGCAAAAATTTAGACTTTTTAAATAAAACAATATTATGACTAGACTCATAGAAAAAAAAAAATTGCAAAACAAGGACATTTCAAAAAAAAAAAAAAAAAAAAAAAAACATATGTTTTCACTCACACATCAAAGGCATTTATTGAAACAGCAAAACATTGAATATTAAATTGAAGTTTAAATATTTTCTTCCTGGTAAAATTCAAATAGATGCTTTAGAGAATATAAAACACTATTGGTAAATATAAAACACTTTTGCAGGATATCTCAATAATTAATATCAACTCGACAAATTTATGAAGTGAAGACTAAATTATGAATGTGAAATTTTTTGCTATTAACATTGGTTTCAAATAAATATGGATTATTAACTATGCAAAATACTAATCCAGAATATTTAGATTATGAAGATAAATTTTAAAGATTCCTTAAACTTTCAAAATTAATTTAATTTCTCTTTTACCTGTATTAACTTATTTATCTTAATATTGTGCTCAAACAACATTAAAAAAATGGCATTGTGGTTTATGAGCAAAATTATTGGTTTTGAATTAATATTTAAAATTCAACAGCACTTATTGGCATCATTCAAAATTTGGATAGAGGTAGGTTATTATGACCTATGTCAAATGTAGTTAATGTAATAGTTTATTCATAACTTGCTGTAAAAAGTTATTTTCTGAAGATAATGGACATTCATTTTTGAATCAAACTAACTGTGACAAATTCATCATTTAATTTTATTAACGAAGGTGAATATTTTTTAAAATGATGAACCTTGCAATAATGTCCATTTGAATGAATTTATTTTAAAGCATATAATTCAAGTAGCCACTAATATTTTATTAAATAACTATTATAAATTAAAAAATGACCAAAAGATGATGAAAAAAAAAAAAAAAGGATACTTTAAATGGTTGATTAAGAAAAATTTATGTAAATATAAATTTTAATATGATCCTGAATCACTTTATTTACAGTTTTCAATAGAAGATTTTTACTTATTTTTTTGTGTGTTTATTCATTAAGTTAGTACTATAAAGTTTACTATACTTTTTATTAATATTAAAAAGTATTATTATATTTACAAAAATATGTATTCAAGTCTTAAAGAGAACACATATTTAAATAAAGTTATAGCAACTTTTTTTGAATTAATGATTTTATAGAGATGATGTATCTGTATGTTAAGGAAGTAAAATAAGTTTTGAATGAAACTTTTTTTTTTTTACTTATTTTTGTGTGTTTATTCGTTGTTATTTTCTGTGTTTGAATTCAAATTTAAAGATAAATATTATTTTAATTATTTTTTTAAAAATATACTATATTTATGTAAATATATACTAACAAACTGGCCGTACACATTGGTATTAACAAATTATAAAATGGCCATGTTTAATTTTAATGGTTATTTAGTTCATTATTTATTTTTCTTTTTGTAATGTCAATGTGTTGTAACATGAGAATACTAGCATATTTAAAACATTTAGCATATTTAAATTGTTCTTAGTTCATAAAAGCTAAAAAGTGTTAAATAACATAAAACAATTTAATAAGTTTGGGATTTTCCATTTTGATAATACAAAAAGAACACATTATATATTAGAATTTATAAAATAAATTAAAACTTAAATTCGATTTTCACTTCAAGTTCTAAAACTAATTTTAATTTCATTATTACAAAAAAATTACCTTTGGTTAATAAAATTTCATCTTTGATACAGAACTTTCTTTATAGAAAATTATTTTTTATTTATGCAATTTTTGTTAATAAAAAACTGCACTACTATTAATAATTATTTTATAATAATTTTATATAATAATTATTATTATTATATAATAATTTTATTCATTAAATAAAACTAAAGTATATTAAACAAAAATTATTCTTTGGAAGATTACCTATACACAATTAAAAGCCCCATAAAGACATAATAAAAAGGATGAATTGTAAAACTACTTAAATATTTATTAAGTTTATTATTACATTACATAATCATTATTTCAGATTTCTGTGTTTTGTTCTAGTTATTCTAGAATGATTAAAAAATATTTAAATGTATGAAAATCAAGAAAAAAATTTCCAGTTAATAATTTTGCAATAATAACCAAGATATTTTCAAATAACCAGAACAAATTAAATGATAATACAAATCCTGAAAACAAAGCAGTCTCATATTTATTTTAAGCTTGATTTTGTTGAGAAACGAGAAAATTGAGAGCTCATACCTATAAAATAAAAATATTAATTTTAAAATGTAAGCATGGATTGAAATTAAAAAACTAAATTATTGTTGATAACGATAAACCTTGTTAAAAATGAAATATATTAGATAACTGTCACAAATATTTATACATTATTAATTTGTATATAATCAATACGTTTATTATTTTTATATATAAAACATATTAGATAGAGGCTATACAGCAGGCATTCAATTTTAGGTGTTTCCTATATAAATTCTATTCTTTGGCAAATTATCAACAAATCTAGAAATTATGTATAGTATAGTTGGAAATCACTCCATGAAAGTTGAATGATGATGATGATGATAGATACAGTTTATGAATTTTTGTCTTTTACATCAGTTGATCTTTAATTATATCTTTAATAAACTAGTTATAACTAAATAAAATCAAACTATATTAAAGAAAGGTAGGATTTATGAGTGAATTATTGCTGTTAAGTTAAATGACTAATTAATTTTAATTGGGCATTAAGAAATTTAAAATAACAACAAAATAATTTTAATCTGACTTTTAAATTACTAGAAAAATATTTTAGTTTTCAATACATTTAATGACTTGATTCATAGCAATAAATAAATAATTTTTGTGGTTAATTCAAATCACAAATAGTTTCAAGAAAAACTGTTTTCGCATCATTTTTTTTTTTTCTCATTTCTAAATGAAGCAGAAAAATTTCAGTGAAAAAATACAATTAAAAAAATGACTGGCAAATCCTTGAAAAGATCCCATGCAATTAATACACATATGAAAGTCCAACAAGAAAATTCTTCAGTCTCAAAAATAAAACCAAAATGCCTGTAAAAATATATCAATAAAAAGTCATAATTAAATGTGGAATTTCATTAACTATAAAAAGTTTTCAACATTTCAAATCTAAATAAATTAGATTGCATTTGATACTCTAAAGAAAAAGATTTCCATAAATATTTTATTTAATAGATGGTGCTAGCACACTAAAACAATGATATTCTACTAAAATAATTTTAAAGAATTTACATTAAAAATGCATTTCAATGCAAGAAATAAAATACATACTTTGGACGAAAAAAAATTACAAATGTATTTAATCGCAAAAATAAATTTCAGTAAAACTACACCACTTTTGTACATTTATATAGAAATAAAAACGTGACTTGACGCCCGGGACCGGTGGCGTGGTCTTGTGTAATCCAGCTGCTATATGGAGGGTTAGGCTGGAGAACGACTTTGTGATGCGAGGTCTGATTACCCAAATAGAACATGGCCGGCATTGACACCCCTTTAGTTGGGCTACAGGAGACCGGACCTGATCAGGCTGACTTGATGGTAGATGGAATTATAACCCAATTTAGTCTTGAACTGGAAATATCAGGCCGCATCAGGCGCAGAAAAATCATTTGGATTGGGGAAATAAAGAATTTGATCTTCTGTTGTTCACTCGTACAATTATTATAAATAAATTTTATTAAAGTAACAATATCAAATAAAAGAATTTTTTTTTTTTTTTTCTTTTACTGAACAGGATCTTGAATACAACATTTTAAATTGTCATTGCACAATGTAAATATATTTACTTATTTTTGTTAAAGTAAAAGCATAGAAGTGTAATTGAATTATTTTAGAAACTTTATTTTAAAACTTTTTTAATATTTGAATGCAACATATTGTGTTTTATTACCTTAATTCAATTATATCTTAATAATTATAAAATATTAATGTCATCATAAAAGTTTTAATAGTGGCAGCTGTACAAACAGAATATCAGGCAGCAATGTAATGTGACCAAATCTATGAATATTGCATTAAGTAAAAGGCATAACTATATCATATAACTAGGCATAACTATATTAAATAATTATAGATTAATATTTGCATTTTCTTTAAATAATTACATTTATGAATATTGCTATTATTATTGACTGTTTAAAGAAATATATAACTTAACATAAATAGTATTTGACAAAACTAATATATGATAAATAACATGTATAAAGGTTATTGTTATTAACTTAATTGATGCCAATACCATTTACAAATTTTCTAGGCATAAAGAATATTATTCAACATATTTATTTGAAGTAATTTGCTTCTGAAAAAGCAAGTTTTTAAAATGAATTAATAATAACAATATTTCCCTTTTTGTAAAAGCAACACTGATAATACTACTATATATGTCACAGTCCTCAGAATTCTGAATTCCTTCATTTAATGAAAAAGTGGATTTATTTATTTTGGAAAAATGTGATAAAAGTAGTAAAATGCATTCCCTTGACATATGTAAAATTTGTTTTAAAGATGTTTCCAAACATTACAACTACAAAGAAATATTATTTTTCAAAACAGCTTTCCATACTGTCAATTCTGATAAAAAAAAAAAAAAATACTATCATTTAGTTTATTATTATTTTATAAAATTATTTAGTTTTTAATATTTGACATGTTAGAAATTGTGAAATATAATGCCTCTTACAATATTCATTGATTTAATTACAAAATGTGAAAGTACAGGAGGAAAAAAATGACAAATTATGATATTAAAATTCATTATCATCATTGTGACTCAGGATTTAATTTTATTTCTTTTTAAAATAAAAACATTTAGTTCTTTAACACTGAATATAATAATTTAATGAATGAAATACAGCAACAATTCATTCTTATAGAAAGCTAAATAATTTATCACACTAAATATATATGAAATAGTAATGAAATAAAAGTATTTTTTAATCAATTTTTATAAAATATTTAAATCAATATTAAGAAAATATCCGCATCAGTTTATTTAAATAATTAACATTATATCCTTAAACTAACTAAAATATCCATAAAAAATGACAAATTTTGATGATCAAAATACATTTTATTGTGTTTTTTATTTGGTTTAATAGTAGAATATCAATTTTGTAAAAATCAAGAAATATACTTTTTTTTCTAAAATTTACTTGTGACTAAAATATAATTTCGAATTAATCTGATTTCGATCTTTTAAAAACAATTTTTTTTTTAGAAAAGATCAAAATCAAATAAAAGGCTGAAGATTTTTAAAACTGAATTTTAAGTACTTTGTTTAATTTTTACTGATTTAACATCAACATTATTATAAATATTTGCAGTTTTCTTGTACTACAATTTGTATTAGAATTTTTCTTAGACAACATTAAAAATGAACAATAAGCATTTATATTGATTTTTACAACTTAATAAACATTTAAATAATATAAAAATGAAACAAAATAAAAAATTTATATAGATATTAAAATATTTTTGTTGTTCGTTTTATAATGAATAGAGTTATTAAGAAAATGGTTTATATAAAATCAAAAATGAATGAAATCTTATTGGAAAAAATGAAACCAAAAGAGTGGATAATTTTTTTTTTTTTAACTCAATGAAAATTTTAACATAAGTATTTCAAACAACTTACTTTTTTTTTTTTAGTGTATTAGATCGCAGGTGTTAGTCAGTGAATCCATTTTAAATATTTTATATATGAATTTAAAAAAAAAAAATTATCCTCTTAATTCAAAAGCCAAAATTATAAATGGCTGTTCCTGTATACAAATAAAGCATATTAATTTTTGTACTTATATTTGCTAATGTTTAATTGTATATTAAAATATCTAAATTTCTAATACAGCAGTTTAAAAATAATCCAAGTACAAAATAGAAAAATATTAATGTTTTAAGTGAATGTGTAAAGCTTTCAACTGTCACTATATTCATGTTAAATAAACAATAAAAATTAAAATAAAATATTTAAATATTTATGTTAAATATTTATACAAATTAAAATATTTATAGGTAAAAAAGAAATTATTATCAAGTGGCATAAATTAGATAACTTAAAGCAAAGGTATTTTTATATTATTAACTCCCTTCTTTCTTAAATCTTCTCATGATCATCAAATTGTGAAGGATAGACTAAAAGTTAGGACTGCAGTCAATTGACAATCTATGATAGGATCATAAACAAAATATCATATTTGTTTTAAAGAACATAACTTTTTATGAGTTTTTAATTGATAAATATCACAAATCTTATTTAATAACATTGGCATCTCACGCTGCACAGCTTTAATTTGACAAGTTTTAAACTAATCGATTTCATTTCACTTCCGATCCCGTAGTAAACAAACTCAATGCATTTCGAATACAGACATTTTATTTTATCACATTATATTTACTGCTCTTTTATTAAACTATACTATATATTTAAAAAATGTCAGAACCATTTTACTTTCTAAACATCACAAATCTAGCAATCTGAGCAATTTCCGTCTGTTGCTCCCTTTTTATTTTGAGTTTTTCTACAATTCTATTTACATAATTACTTGCTTTAATGATATAAGTTGATTCATCATACGGAAATACATATTGTTATTTACTAAAACCAAAGATAATTTACCATGAACCAGATTATCATTAATGTTTTATAAATATTTTGGCTACAAGAAAATATTTAAAGTAAAAAAAAAAAAAAAAAAACTATTGAAAGACGATAATAATAATTAACTAATTTCTCGATGAAAGTTTTTAAGTGGCTTTCCAACAAAGAATTCATTACATAGAATAATTATTCCTACATTTAATATATTATTGTTTAAAAATTTACTTGCCAAGATGAAGAATGAATTGTTTTCTTTACAGAAAATGAGATTGAATCCTGTTTATCAAAATTATTATCTACCACGAAATTTACAGCTGCAAAATATAAACTTTAGGTAGATGTATTATAATTTCAATCTTATTAAAATAACAAGTTTTGATTGTTTTTAAATAATGCTTTGTAAGCATGTGCACAATAAGTTCTACCATTATAGCATGATGTTTCTACCACTTTTAAATTAAACTACATTTGTATATGATAAAATTGTCAACCATGAAAATTTCATACTTACCTGGCACTGGAGTCATCCTTGATCAAGCAGGAGGATCTCCCGAGCAGAGGCCCATCATAGCACTTCGATGGGCTGACGTTCGCCACATCCGCAAACTGCGGTTGCTTGGGGTGCATAATTTTTGGTAGTTGGGGCTGCGTTCGCGCGGCCCCAGATAAATGAAAATAAAGAACTTCACATGATGAATTTTAGCACATCGCAGTGGTCTTCGCTGTACGTAATTTAACATGTGCATAGAAACACCGAAACTTATTTTGAAGGCGGTGGGATATAAATAAGGAGTTTTTGAAAAAATTAATAATAATTGGTCTTACTTTTGAGCCAGACACTTTTTACAGAACAATATATTTATTTATACATCACTAAAAATCTTTTTTAAATCATTATAATTTTTCAACGATCTTTAATGGAGTATGAGAGTTTATTAACTATATTGATAACTAACTGTATGTGTAATGATTTAAAAAATATTACATTACCTCACATGCTGTTGAAATTTTTATACTGGGATTCATTTTATATTCTAAACAAATTGTCATGTAACAATGTTCAAAAATTTTATAAAGAAATGTTTGATATATAATTTATTTAAAAATTTATTCAGAAATAGATGCTAGTACACGAAATTTATATATTAATGATTGTTTTTATTATATTTACAAATACTGAGATCAGTATTTTGTTATTATAACGAATATATTTCCATGTCAAAATTTTGACGGAGCTCCTTGGTATAGGTAACAAATGTTAAAATTTTTATTTTTGAATACTAAAAAATTGCCGAGGAAGAAAAAAAAACATATTTATTAATGAGTCAAATGAAAAGAAATATTTACTGTTGAACAACTTTCATGCACAGGGCTGGATTTTCCTATAGGCTTCAGCCTAGGGCCTCAAGATCAAGAAGTGCCTACATTCAAATTGTTACCAAAATTAGAATTACACTATTCTAAAAACAGTAATCACTGAATCGAAAATAAGGAGAAATTCTTCTAATTTACTATTTCTTTTTAAATGTATGCTTGGATCGAATCAATTCTTAAATAAAATAACTAATCGCGGCGACGATTTGTGTTGGTGCGAAGCAGCCGCTAGCTTCTATCTAAATAACTATCAACATAAAATTTAATATGATATACAATTTGATATTTTCTTTTTCCATTTTTGGTTTAGTTTAAAACTTAAAATTCATACTTAAACTTTAAATGCGAATTATTATGAAATAAATTGATCTGAATTGAATTTGCTTTATTCTCTAATGTATTGAATTTATTTAATTTAATTTGATAGAAAATAGGATAATTTTTATTGCCTATTTTATTTTCGTAGTCAAAGATTTTTATTATTTGAATTTTGTTTCTTTGTAAATGTTTTGTGTTATGTCTGATAAGTTATTGTTACGAGTACGATATATGGTGCTGAGAATAAATGTCCATAAAAGTGTTCTCGACTTTTTTTATTTCTTATCCGTGCCATATTTTTATAAAGATTAGTACCCACCACAACATGTTTCATTTAACATATGTTATATATCACAGTAATGATAATGAAATAAATCAATACTGTGATATATATCTCTTATGTAATTTACAAACTTAAAAATGGGAGGTGGAAGGACCTCATAAGTGGAATAGCCTAGGGCCCCTTTTCATCTAAATCCAGCCCTGTTCATGCGTAATAAAAAGTGTACTTAATATTTTAGATTTTTTACACTATTGAATATTAAGAAAAGAATAATTTATTTATTTTCCCCTTATTTGAAAAGTTGATGACAATTTATTTTCCTTACTGGCCATAAATTGATATTCATGTTTAGATGATTTATAGCAAATTTGATAATTTCAGAAGAAATTTCCAGAAAAATTATATTTCTTAAAAGACAAGGTCATGAACATATAGCTTTTTAAATGTTTTCATTTCAAAAAGTAAAAAAAAAAAAATATATAGTCCAAAATTTTATTAAGTTTCAGTTTTGTTCATCCTTCAATTAAAGTTCAAGATTATCTGGTGAATCTACCATTTTTAACATAATCTATGTGTGTATTTCATATAGTTGTGCAAAAGGAATCTAATTTAAAAATACTTTGCTTTTTAATTAGTCTTTAAATGCAGACGTGTTATCGTTTGGCTAATATGTTACTAATAGATCACTCGCTCTGCTCACTATTCCTGCTACCCCGTTTTTGAGAAGAAAAGATGGAATACTCGCAGAAATATCTTAGATGTAGATTTCAAAGAAAGTTTCTGCTAGTAAAATAAGACAGATTTTATGTTTATGAAAACTTTGAAATTTTATATTCCTACGAAATTTATGCCACCAAAATGAATTTATACATGTTGAATGATACGAGATATTGGAGTTAAAAAATAGATAATTAAAAGGGGTACTTGCGTATTAACGCCACCGCAGCTACAGATTTGGTAGGTTTTAAGTGGCGCCAATCTACTCTTAAAATTTTTGTCACAAATCATTAAATAAATAAAAGACTTTATTTAAAATCAAAATACTTTATTTAAAAACAAAATAGTCAATCGGATTTCGGTGGAAAATGGGCCGATATAGAGTTTAACATAGATTCAAAAAGTCTCCATTTTGGCGCATTGGCAGCTCCTTATTGGCGCATTAGTGCAACTTCAGCTGCGGTGGCGTTAATACGTAAGTACCTTAAAATGCATTGGCTTAAAATTATAAATTAATTCATTTTATTCTCATTCATTTTATATTCTATACTAAACATCATGTAACAATATTTGACGAAAACACGTAGAAGAAATGAATTCGCCAACTTCCGGGTTCTTTTAGTTCACAACGATGTTTCAAAATAAATCAGCTCTCTTGAATTAATTCTTAACTATTTTATTACACATAATAGGAATAATTACAACTTTATACAATATTTACAAATTAATAGTAATGCTACACATTCTAATCTCTAATGCCATAAAACTTAATTTCTCTCAATATACCTCTCACACTTCTAACATTACCTTTCTCTCTCTGGCTTTCCAAACTCGAATTTCTTTCGCCCAATTAAATTGGCGTCGCAGCGCCCTCTAACGATCATTCATTCCTCTTTTTTCAACAATATTCAAGAAATTTTATAAAGTAATGTATGAAATATAATTTATTTAAAAGTTTATACAGAAATAGATGCTAGTACACAAAATTTATATAGATTTTGGACTAGGTAAACCATGAAATGTTTCCAAAATGTCTTCGTAAACAGTAACTATGTGCAAACTTCATATTGCATTCACTACAAATAGGTTGTCAAGAATTATTCATTTCTCTTATTTTCAATTGAAACAAAGCCTGTTACTTAAAAAAATGGAACAATTATTATATTGCAAAGTATAAAGCAATTGAGCTATTGAGATAAAATATTTAAAAATAGTATAGAATCAGCTTTCTTCAAAATCGACAGAAGTGTAATAAAGACAGATAATTTATTTTGGCATAAATTTATAAGACTAAGAATACTAATTAATAAAAGAGTAACCAGAATTTTTTGTTATTCCAACAGTAATTTATGAAATAAGTAAAAAAAAAAAATTATAATAATAATAATTAGTCCTAATATATAGGAAATGAATCCATTTAGATTTCAAACAGATTAATAAATTAAATGTTTATGAAATCAAAATCCTCATGAATAAGGAACCATCTAAATACATTATCAATTACTATTAAATAATTAAAAAATAATGTACAATTATTTGAGGAAATATTCTACCTTTATAATAAGAACATTAGGCTTAGCCAGCTATAGAATCAATAATAGTATGAATTTTCTTTTTCAATCGAAACAAAGCCTGCTAATTAAAAAAACGATTAATTATTATATTGAAAAAGTATACAACAATTGAACTACTACTACCTTTCCCTAAAAACTGGTAGCGCCGCCTGGTGGTTTCATTGTTGTTTCACGGTACCCAATTCCTCTCCCCAGAAGCCTCGATACTATTGTATCAACAAAAAAATTTCTGTTGGGCAAGCACTGATTCCTATTAGTCTTGATCGTTCTTTTCTTGCAAAGCATTTATTCATCGTCTTTCTTACACAAGACAGGAACTTGCTCAGCCGAATTGCCTCGCACCATAAACATAAGGTGAGACTAATGATAAGGTAACATACTTCGTTAAAAAAACCCAGCAAAATATTTATTAATTTAAATGAGAGTGTATTATTAAATATTCGACAAACTGTTAATTTAAGTGATTCTAATTAATTTAATACTGTAAGATATGGTAGAAAGCATCATAGAATAAGTAGTAAATAAAAAGTTGGAAGGCCATATAAGCTCTTTCATGGATAGAAGCAAAACATTATTCGCAAAAATAAATGTGATTTCCGGATTATCGGTCGCAAACTTTATAATAGAATCTCAAGAATAGTATGAGGAAAAAGAATGCATAACCAAGTATCATGCCTAAATAGCAAGAAAGAAATTCTTCATTAGTTAGTAAAGAATCAAAGATTTATAATTTTATTTGTGAGAAACATGAAAACAGTTTTTTAAATTGAATTTACCTGGTACATTAACGTTTTTTAAGTAATATTATTAAAATTAATTTTGTTATTGTGGATACAATATTATAGGACACTAATTAAGTTGTAGACAATTTTTTTTTATATATTCTTTCTATTTCTTCCTCTCCTGGTTAGGTAATTTCTCAAGAACAATATTTTGTTTGGACATATTCTATTCAACACTCTTTGCTATTTTTTTTTTTTTTGGAAAAAAAAAAAATTGTGACCATTACTCATTTTATAAGGGAAAAAAATGTTCTTTTGACCGATTTAAGAATAGTTGTAGTAACCATTTTAATAATAATAATATGTACTTTGTTAACATCAGATTGTAAAACAAAGGTATATTCAAAAACACCTTTTTATTATACATAATACGAAAACTTATTTGTCAACAGGCGCAGTTTTTAATACACTAGCAAAAATTTAAATCCCGACCGCAACATTTAAACTACCACTATAAATTTAAATTACTAATATATAATTTAAAAATACCAGCTGGCAAAATCATACTTACTTGGCGTCGAAGAATGCCTCGATCAAGAATGGGGCTCTTCCGGTTGGAGGCCTATCCATTGCACTTCGGAGGGCTGACGGCTGCCACTTCCGCAAATTGCGGTTGCTTGGGGCGCACAATTTTTGAGTGGCGGGATCTGCGTTCGCGCGGATCCCGGTTATAAAAAAGAAGAATTGGTCCATTAGTCATCATTCCTATCCTTATGTGTAATCTTTTATTTTACTGTAAAAAATTAATTCTGATGTTATGTTCTTCAAAACAATTTTTTTTATTTTAAAATAATTTTTTTTTTAAATGTCATTACCCTACCTGAAAGAATATAGTTAAAAACCTGATGGACAAATCGAGAAAAAACGATCATGTAATACACACACAGTCACAATACGAAAATTTTGAGACTCATAAATAAAAACAAGATAGTTAAAAATATATATTCATAAAAAATTGGCATGAAATGAACAATTTCATTTGCAATAATTGGTTACCACTTTAAATCTGAGTAAATTGAATTGCATTTCACAGTCCTTGAAGCTTTTACATAAGTATCTTATACAATAGATGGTGCCAGAACATTAAAAACAACTATATCCTAATGAATTATTGTCGAAAAACTTAAATTAAAATAACTTATAACGGAATCATTTTAAAAAAAAAAAAAAAAAATTTATGCTTTTAATTAAAAAAAATCCCAACATCGTATAATTACATTAAATATGATTACATGTAATATTAAATATGAATAAAAGTAGGTCACATTTGTAGCTTAATATAACAGGCGGGCTGAAAAGTTCATAGGCTGAAACATAGATGGCGCTACTAGTATTAAATACATGTGATTTTTAGTTAGCCCTAACATTCAAAAGACACGTGTATAAATCTTATACAATAGATTGACAGCTGTTCCTGCACTATTAGTATGTGAGTTATAGCATTTTTAGTGTTATTGTCACGTGCAGTCCACTCGGCTGACTGTCGATTGGACGCCGCTGTGAAATGGAGCCATGTTTCATCCATTGTCACATATCGAAGCAAAAATTCGGCTTGTTTAATTACGATTGAACAGCTCCAAACACTGCTTAGAATCATCCATTCGTTGTTGTTTTGGGGTCGATTGTGAGCTCGCGCGACACCACTTTGAACAGAGCTTTCGCATATCCAAATATTCATTCACGATATGTCCGACACGTTCCTTTGATAATTTCAGGGTCTCAGCTATCTCAATCAACTTCACTTTATGGTTATCAGAAATGATCTTGTGGACTTTTTTTTTCATGTTTTCGACGGCCTCTTTGAGGCGTCCACTGTGTGCATCGTCCTCGGTGCTCATTTCGCCTCATTTAAATTTAGCAAACCACATCTCTACGGTTGATTTTCCTGTTGCAAAGTCCGAATAATGTTTCTCCAAGCCAAGCCTTGGCTTCAATAGTATTTTTTTTTTTTTTTTTTTGCCAAAAATCAATGCTTTATAAACATACACGAAATTCCTTTTTGTCCATATTTTCAAACTAACAAAAGTTGCTTCACTAAAAATGCTATAACTCACATACTAATAGTGCTACAGCTGTCAAATTTATACGCGTGTCTTTTGAAGGTTAGTGCTAACTAAAAATAATATGGATTTAATACTAGTAGCACCATCTATGTGTCAGCCTACGAACTTTTCAGTCCGCCTGTCCAGCTGCTTTGGAGGGCTAGGCTGTTCGACGGCGTGAGGTTGGGAGTTCTGTCCTACACGGTGTCGGATGTGGGTGAGCCGGGGGAACCCGGACTCGCCCGTCGCCGACCACCGGGCGGTGCGCACCTGGCCAGATCAGGGGCAAAAGGTCCCAGGTCTGTCTCTGAATCTCATACGCTGATTCAGGGACGAAAGTCTTACGCTACCTGAAAAGTCTGCTCCGTCTCAGACCTACCTGGACTCCGTTCCGCACTGAAGCAGTGGGATAATGCCTGTGCCACACGACATGCAAAGTGGCTGATTATTTTTCTAACATCTCTTCTTCTATTTTGAGTTTTGAGATATTGCACTGCATGTTTAATTAATTTAAAGAAATGCCCTTATCGTGGATTATTTTTCTGGCATAAATTATATGTTTTTAATGACAAACAATGGTTATTTTATAAAAGATTAACTAAGAGCGTAGAGAATTTTTTAATTTATAAAAAGACTACGATTAATTATTTAAAACATTCTTTTAGACATTATTTTTAGATTGTAAATTGAAAAGCCTCATGAAATGGAATATTTTGCTCCCATTATAGTAAACTAGTGTAAATGAAATTAACAATTGAGGAATAATGTTTACTGGGAATTGGAAAATAAGTGCGTGACGTAAATGTACTTTTTTTTTTTTTTTTTTTTTGTAGATGTCATTTTTATGAATTAGTATTAATGTTAGAGCAGTATTTTCAATATTATTTGGTTGAAAAGTCTAGTATTCTTGATGTATTTCCTATAACAAATCGTTTTGTTGCAGTGATGAACATGATTTAATCAAATTCTAAAAAATATGTACCTCGACATAGCTAAAGCATTTGATTCAGTGTTTTAGTGTTTCATGATTTTAGAATAGTGCAATTCTAATTTTGATAGCAATTTGAATGTAGGCCCCTCTTTGATCTTGAGGCCCTAGGCTGAAGCCTAGTTAGCCTATAGGAAAATCCGGCCCTGCTTCCAAGCCATTCAACAGCTATGACACTGTGAGTTGGAAGCGTATATACCACGGCGAGATCATACCAAATTGGATGGCAAACGGAACTTTTTTTAATGTCATACCATTTTCCTCTTCTTCAAGTATCTTCAGTTCAAATTTGTACTCATTGTGACGAATAGTTCTTTTTTTTACAGCATTTTGAATGTGGGACTTTAATTATAATCACCTTGTCTATATATTTTCTTTCAAATGAAATATGTAAATTAGAATTAAATTATTAACCGAAATAATTTTAAATATGTAATAGAATCTTTAATCGTTTCATTGAAAATTAAATATTTTGAAAAACTTTTCCCAAAAATCTTTAGTTATACAAATACATTGTTTGATGCATTAATATTATCTTTTGTATTTATTGATTAATATATTAAACTGAAATATGCACAATACATATTAATTACAATCACACAGAACTTTTGACACCGTATAAGTAAATAATTTTTTTATAAATATCAAATCTACCACTTTTAAAATAAATGTCAACTTTGTCATATAAATAGCGCAGCTGAATGTAACAGATTTGTGTTGTCCAGCAATGTCGGTTTTAAAGTGAAGGAAGTGAACCAAAAAAAAAAAAAATACCACAACCTCATTTGTGTGAAAACACCCATGGGGTCCCTCCTGGGTCAACAAAGAGAATTTAAGGTGAAACAGAAAGTAAAAAAATTCTCTTCGATTTGAAGTGTTGACTTGGCGGCGCACCAAACACGACAGTCTTAACAGATATGTATTTGAAGAAAAAAATCGCCATTGCTGGATAGCATTTTGGCTCTTATTTTTTTGGCTTAAGTGAAGTTTGGTTGCTTGCCAAATTGCGTTATTGGGCGAATTTTTCGTGTCTCAATTTTCAATCAGAGACAGATTAGAATTAGAATTGCTACACCAGGAAGAAATGCAGATAACAAAATCATATTTATTGGTTATATGTATTATACTGAAAATAACAAGTGATTAAATTTTAAAGAAATTTGGGTGAATAGATCCTGACAAATCAGTACCCAGAACAACCACCTCTTGCAGTAATAACAGCACTTACACACCTGGGCATTGAGTCAGAAATTGGATGGCATGTACAAGTACAGATGCCTATGCAGATTCAACATGATGCCCCACAGCTCATCAACCATAGTGACTGGCACATAATTTACCACCGCCTGGTTTGCAACTTATTTATTCGTTTTCAGGAATGCATTTCACTTGGCTTAGTACTTGATTTATATGTTTATATATATATATATTACACCATTTATTTATAAAATTTATTATTACTAATATCATGGAGCATACTTTAGCGATTTTTTTGATTACATAAATATTTAGAACTAATAATTCGAAATGGAATGTAATAAAAGTAATATTTTTATAAGATTTTTCAAGCGATTTTTAAAAAAAAAGAAAGAAACTCAATGTATTGAATAATATTTTAGATCGAAGCATCAAAAAAAAAAAGTCTAACCACCTTGAATAAGCTGTCCACCATGAAGCAAGATATGTTAGGAAAGACTATAAAAAGAGGATATAAGATTTGGGCTAGGCCAGATGCATCCAGTGGGTTTATGTATCAATTTGAGGTTTATCCAGGGAAAAAAGACGATGGTGCCATTTTGGAAGAATTGGGATATAGAGTTATAACAAATCTTACCAATGATTTGCACTCTACTTCTCCTCTTTTTGGTGCTTTTTGATAATGTTTTCACTTCAGTTCTATTGGTGGAAACACTGTTTTCCAAAACATATACGCCATTAGTACCTTCAGAATTGGTAAAAATTCCTTCAATAACAACTTAGCCATTGCACTGCAACAGTGCCTCTACATGTAACATCACTTTGATTCATATTTTTGGTAATTAAAATTACCAAAAAATATGAATCGCTGATGTTGGCATGTATAGACATTATTGCAGTGCAATGGCTAAGGTTGTTATTCTTTTTCAACAGCCCAAAATATGAATGAAATTACATAAGTAAGTGGAACCCAGAAATATGGCTCTAAAAAAAAGAAAATTGTTTGTCCAAAAGCAACTGAGATTATACAAGAACTATGGGGAGTGAGTGGATGAATTTAACCACTTGAAATCTTCGTATAGCTCAAGTAGAAAATCAAAGAAGTGGTGACATAGGTTATTTTACTTTCTTTTATGTGCTAGTTTAGTAAATTTATATATATTGTATGTGAATAATCATAACGTAGCTAAAAATTCTCATCTAGAAGTTAGGTTAAGAATAACTCGTGGGGTAATAGGAGGATTTAGCAGTAAAAATCGGAACTTGCAAGGTTTCTTTTAGTTGGGTTGCAACGAAAAAGGAAATTGGCATTCCACAGGAAATCAGAACAACTCATGTTCGAATACACATGCCAGAAAAATGGCAAGCATACAAAAGGTGCAAACATTGTAGCACCAAAACTAACCCGAAACGGACAAAAGTGTTATGTTGAACATGTGATGTTCCATTGTGTGCAACTCCTTATTTTATGTTGTTTCACTGGAATAATTAAAAAATAATACATTTGGTAATTTACATCGTATTGGGTTTTTCTACCACTTATTTCATGTGTAATTAATATATTTTCAGTTTAGAAATAATTAGTAATAAATAGTTTTACAAAATGCATATTTATTTGTGAAATTATTTATATTTCATATTTTTTCTATTGAATAAATCAGTAAAATGTCATTGCTTGTATAGGGGCGGTAGTAAATGCGTAACCACCGTTATAAATAACAGCCACAACAACAAAATTAAAAAATATTTTTTTTGGTCATAAATGAGCTTCTTTTTCTCTAATTATAGCGTAAAATGTAAATTTTGAAAGAAAAACGGCTTGTGCCCATGAAAGGGTTAAGACTCAGAAGAAAAAGAATTCCACAGACCAAAGTAAAAAATCCCCAACAGAAATTTTAATATTTACAACACATTTTAAAACATGAATTTGATCTTCAGAGTTCTAAAATAAACTATCTCAAAGAGTACAACAAATATATGTATAATGTACAATGATGCACAAAGATTCTACAAAAATATTTCATTGTATACTTTAACAATATACAAAAAATCAACAGTTCATCTAAAACAGCTGTCCAGTTGGGCTGTTATGGTTGGCACAGCAATGGAAGTGATGATGGTCATGATCATATTTACAGAATGGTTGTCAAATAAAGGTCTGCCGGAAATGTGTTTTACACCAATTCCAGGTTTCTCAACTATTTTACCAGTCTTTGTATCCAATCCTATTTATGAAAAGAAAAATAATTATATCATACTAGCATAAAATCTACTAAGCATAAAATCATACTAAGCATAAATTATATCATACTAAGGACAAATTATATAATTATACCATACAGGTTTAAATTATAGAGAAACTTCTACGAATAGCAAAGGTGTCAACCACCAACTTCTACTGGGCAAATTTCTAAAACTTAAAAATTATAATCCAATTGCCAGTGAATACAAAAAACAGCAATGAAATGGGAAAATGTAATTACAAATAAAGATGATATGGGCAGAAGGAATCACTAAAAATTAAGACCTAGCGGGTTTTCATTGCTAGAAGTTGGATAATTTGTGTGTGTGGGGGGGGATGGAATTAAAGTCAAATCACATTAAATAATGTAAGGTCTTACAATTAAATAAAAAAAGTAGTACATTTCCATATTTATAAGATATATTGATTATATTTGCTGTTCAATGCAATGCAAAAATTATCATATTAATATTGCTTTATGATTAAAACACCTTTTTGTAATTGGAATTTTCTTTTGGGGTTATTTTGAATGGAATTCAAACTCTTAGTGATTCTATTCACGGGCCCTGTAGAATTATTCTTTTTGTCTATACTAATTATCAAGAATAAAACAAAAACCTAAAAAATTAATAGCTATTTATGTTTAAACATTTATTAATAACTCTATTCAGCAACATAAAGACAGAACTTATTTCATGGTTCAAAAATAAGGAATACTAATTTAAATTAGGATACTTCAAGTTTTTTTCCCCTTCTTAATTTAATGAAATTGAAAAAATTTGTCTTGATATCAGAAAACTGTCATAAAATTCTAAGCATTGGAATCTGTGTATAATTAATTGATTTTCAAACAAAACTTGAAGAAATGTTTTTATATCACATAAAGAATTTGATAAACTTATATTAAATTAATAAGTGTTTTAATATTTGGTTACGTTTTGAAGTAACCGAATGCCAAAATGATGTTTATTTAACAACCTTATCTTATTTTAATCTTTCATCAAAATCTGAAAATCATTTAAAGAAAAATGGCAATTATATTTTTCATAAAATGGCATACGATGAGGCAGGCCATGAGAAAAGCAATGACAATCTATGTGCAGCTTATTGTCTGTGCATCCTAATATACAGCTACTTACATTTAATTTGACTTTACAGATAGCATAGCTTCAAAGTACTCAAATATTATTTGTTGCAGTAACATTCCTTATAGCAATACTAATATAATACACAAAAGCAATAATAATGTAATTAAATTAAACACACAATAACATTAATTGAAGAAATATAAAGAAAATTTTTTTTTTTCATTTCTTATTTTTCAAAGTTATGTTATTATGTATACAAAAACAGATTAAAACAACAACAGAAAAAAAAAAAAATACTAAGTTCTGAAGGGAAAAGTTTTGATTTCACCCCAATGCATAAATTTTCCTATGAGGGTGTTTATCATGAAGATTTTTTTTTTTTTTTTTTTTTGCAAAAATTACAATACAAAAATACCAAGAACTATATTTATAGAATGAGCTTAAAAACTAGAAACTGATTTGGATATTGGCAATTTCAAAACATTGTCAGACAGCATATTTTTGATATCTGGGAAAAAATACCAAGAATTTGGAATTAGCCATCATCAAAATCTTATTTTAGAAAATCAGATTATCTTTAATGGGCTAATTATTAATCTTTAATTCATCGCTTTCTTAAATTAATTTTTCTGTCTAAAAAGAGACAAAAATTGCATTGATTAAATTAACTTTTTTGCTTGAAGAATAAAAAGCAATAAACTTCTATATAATTAACAGTAAAATCCATACACATAAAACCCTGCTTATTTATAAGAAAAATATAGAGAGCTCTGTAATATTTTCCTTAAATAAAAAGTTTGTGTATATGTGTGTGTGTCCGTTTATGCACAACCATTATTGACAATCAAATTTAATCAAAATTGGCAGAAATATTTCTAATACAAAGTACATACCTGAGTATTGTAATGTTGCACCTATTAAAGAATCAAATATAGAACCAAAGAAACCAGCACAGGTTCCGATAAATACAGAAAGGAAGACTTGTTGAAGTATATCGATGTGTTGATTTGAGAGAAAAAGAACTATCACATTTGCCACTCCAACTACAGTTCCCCCTAAGGCACTTGAAATCAGTCCAATCGCTGTGAAACCACCATTTGTCCCTAAATAAAAAAAAAAAAATCAAGACTTCAGATGACAAAATAAAATAATTATTTATTTAATAAAAACATTTAATTAATAAATTCATTCATTTTAATGCTGAGAAGTTTGCAAGCTGTATACATTAAGGAGGTCAAATAAGATCTGCAAACTTTACAGAACAAAATTACAATTTTAAGTAATTTGTAAATGTATTTTTAGTTACATAATGTAGTAGTAGTTTTATTTGAGATTGCCTTTCTATTTTAAATATTAATCACCATCAACAAATTTGAATTGTAATATTCTAATATTTGTTACTAATTTGATGATGCAGTTTTATGAAAAACATACTATTTACTAAATAATTTTACAAGCATAATTTAAAAGTAGCACTATTTTTGCATACAAAAAAACGTCTATCTTTCAATAAATTTGTGGATTATTCAAAAATTAATAGAGATATCTAGTCAACATAAAAGACTTTTATAAAAATAACTTCAAAAATACATAAACAGATTTTTAAGAAGCCAATACTATTTTATTAAACATTTTACTCTAGTTTCATTTTGCAGAATTATATTAAATAAAATACAAAAAGTAATTTTATTCAAAATAGTTTGATGATATAGTTTGTTTTAGTATGCATGTTTTCATCAGGAAATTCCAATTTATAAATGATTTTGATGTTAAATGTAATATTCAATTTTTAAAATTCCATAAAAATTGAAATAAATATTTGTGAAAAAATTATAAAGAAGTGCATATCAAGAAGTCAACAAAATATAAAAATTCTTGAACAAAGATTTCTATAGACCTATGTTACTATTAAAAGTTTTTTAATATAGTGTAAAAAAAAATGCTGAAGAAATCAATACTGCTGACATAAAAGTATACAAAGGTTTAAAAAAAAAAAATGTGAACTTCAAAATATGACAAAAAAAGTAATAAGGGGAAATGATGATAAATCATTGAAAATAATTAGATTATAAGAAAGATGAAAAATTAAATCAGGAATTTAAGCTATTCAAAAGATTGATTCTTAATTTTGGAAATCAAAAATAAATTTAGAAAAGCACACATACATATTTTTAAAAATAAACTTTGCATTTATATAAATGATTTAACTGCTTCATATAAGTTAAATAATGATCTGATATGAAAAGTTTTACTAAATATGAAAAAGTATCTGAAGAGAAATTGGAAATTTTTAGATTTAAAAAGAATTTTTTGGACTTCTGGGAATAGGATATGTTGTAAGTTAAGGATTATCTGCACACGTATGACATTAATGAATATTTAAAAACAAAATAGAATTCAAAATTTCTAGAAAAGTTTTGTATTATATTTTTACTGCAAGTACATTGATAAATAAATATCTATCATGTCAAATTATTTTAATTAAATATTATTAAAATTTGAAACTTAAGTAAACATATTAACAAGTAGTCAACAAAACATAAATAGACTTGGTTAAAGATTTCTATAGACCTGTGTTACTATTAAAAGCTGTAATATAGTGTCAAAACAAATTGCTTGAGAAATCAAAACTGCTGACGTAAAAGTATACAAAGGCAATACAAAATAACAATATGTTTAATTTACTTGCCAGAAAAGATAAAATTTTGACAAGTTTGTTGCAGACAAAGATTTCTCAAAGATACAGACAAGAATCATTTATTTTTGGTTAACTTGATATGTGTAATAAAATAACTTCTGTATTTAAAATGATAAAACATTACAAAGTAAAAAAATTGTTTTGAAATGTTATCATTAAATGTACGATCTGTAATGTAAAAAATCAAAGACTTTAAATGATCTGGTTATTTCTTATTTTTAAATATATCATAAACATACTCCTACAATAAAAATTTCTGAAAATACGAAAAATGATTAAATTAGAGAATTATCTTTCAAAAGTATAAAACATACATTTTACTAATTCTTTTGCAGTGCCATTTTTTAAATTTACATATAATATTAATTTTGTGTTAATAAAAATTCATTTTTGATTTTAATACCTCCAAAATTTTATGTTTTTAAATTTGAAAACAAACCCATTTTAAAATTTTTATAGAACTACTTGAAAAATATGGGTTTTTATACAATAATTTATCAAAATTTTGACAAACAAACATAAAATAAATACATAGCAATAATAATATTCAAATTTTTAGTAACTATCGAAAATACCAAGGTTTCATAATTCATAAATTGCAATTTTGATTTCATTATCAGGAAATGTTATGTATAAACAATATTTTACTAAACATAGAATAAAAGAACTTGTAAAAATAATTAGCACTGACAATTTCATTATTGATTGATTATATTAACATCTATTTAACAACGACAGTTTTTAAATGATCGATTAATAAAGTACAAACCTACTGGAACCTTTCGCAATGATGTTATTAACAATGGCTCTTTTTTAGCCATAACTGTGCCAATTTCAGAAGCCCATGTATCACCGTTAGCTCCTGCAAGTGCTGAAAGTACAGCAGCTGACAGCCACGAAGGGTAGTAGTTTTGCTTGAAGTCAAATGGTTTTTCACCTGGCCCGGCATATAAGAAGCAGAGCATTGCCATGAATGTTGAGGCACTACCATTGCAAAGAACTTGATGCCAATTTCGTTGTCCACCTAAACAAAATAACTAATGGAAATAAGTTTAAAGTATAGAAAAGTAAAATTCTTCAAGCTTAAAAATACAAATATTTTCATGTATTTAACAAAATGGTCATATAGACAATATACAGATATCTGTTATGATGTATTGTAATTTAACCAATGATCTGTCTACAACAGAAGTGGGCAAAAAAGACAAGCTTAAATAAAGTTTAGGTAGATCATAATTCAATCTACACAAAATAGCTTGAATTGTGGTCATACAGTTATATATATATATATACTATACATACATAACAAGCTAGCTGCAAACTCAATCCAAGATTAATTCCAAAAGATAAATAATGCATTAAAAGAAAACAATTTTTAAAGGCAAATGTGACAAAATATTGAGTATAAACATTTGAAACTACAATTGAGCAGTCTGATAGAAATTTTCTCCTATATAATATACAAATGTAAAACAGTTTCTATTAAAAGTTCCTCAGCAGGCATTAGTCTCTTCATAATGAAAAACCAAGTAAGGCACCTTTAATAAAATCATTAACTGTTTCATGCATCAGATGCTAAAAAATGAACATTATATTAAAAAATATTAAAAGTATATTTCATAATATAATTCCGCTATTAATTTAAATAGCATCAAGGTCATATTGCTTATAATATACATCAAGAAATTTATTATCTTTTAAGAAATTATTTTTTTTTTTATTCTATAATAAATCTTAAATTTATTATTTAGCAAATTATTTAAATTTGATTATTGAGCAAAATATCCTTTTAGTATTAAAAAATGAAAATTTTAAATTTATTTACTTTTACAAAGTGAATAGTGAATCAATTTAATTACATTTACAATAACAATAACGAAACCTACCTTCTTTAAATTCAGCTTCCAATTTTCTCTTTTTTTCTGAGTGAAAATGGGTAGCTTTGGATGAAGTGTAAAAAAATGTAAAAAGGCACGCTAGGAAACAGTAACTGCTGTATGAATGAATGAACCCAACAAAAATGCCTAGATCAATAAAAAAATAAAATTTGAGTATTTCTTTACATTAAAAGTTTATTAAACAAATGTTTCAGTTTTTTTCTGTTAGCCAAAATGTATACTGATATTTTGTAATATCAATAATTCTATTGAGAGAGTGAAAAGAAATCCGAATTTAAACAATGTATAAAAGACTGATTTTATCATTTAATTTACAAATCATTGATGCAGAACACTGTTTTCAAGGTGTTTCAATGTAGCAAATATTGGTATTACAAGAGTTTAGCATAAAAAAAGTTTAATTAAATTAAAAAAAAAAAAATTTTAACTATTTTAAAGTTTTTCTTATAAATTAAGTTATTATTTCAAAAAAAAAAAAAGAAGGAATAAATAATTTTACCACATCAAAATACAATTTCTGAGTATAATTGGGACACAACAAACCTACTCGACAGTCAATGAAATCATTGGATAGCGATAAAAATAATCAAATGGTACTTTAAAATGTTTTTTTCTTAAGTGATGAATGTTTATTCTTTTAATAAGGAGTGTTACAAATGTGTACTTATATAAATAGTTTTTTTTCTACTTGTGTTTGTGTCTGTTGTTCTAAAATTTTTAAAAGTTATGACATTTAGAAGTCCATTTTTTCCCCTTCTCAATTTGCTATTATTTTTTTTAATCAGATGTATAGCAAAATATCATTGAAAAAAAAAATTTGTCACTTTTTAATGAAACATATATTAATTTTTTTTATTGTTAATTAGAAATATCTCAATAGTTAGTTAATGAATAATCTGCAAAAGATTTGCAAATAGAAAATGGTGACATAGTTCTTGATGCATTCTTATTTACATTTGTGACTCCTTATTTGTTTCTCATTTTCTTTTATATTAAAAAAGGAGTGGGCAAATTTTTTTTTGTTTTTGTTTATGTTTTTAAAAATTACTCTAGAAATCAAAATTGTAAATTTCTTTTTGTTTGTTTCACATAATTTATTAGATAGGTTTAAAAATTATTTCTTAGTATTATTTGAAAAAAAAAAAAAAAAAAAAAAAAATTTTTTTTGTGCATAACCAAAATTAATCATAAATGTTTACAGTGCATAACAATTACATGTTCTAATTTTTTTTTTATAATTTAATTATTTACAATTAAGTGACATAAATTAAGTCTTAATTTAAAAAAAGTACATAATTGATTATAGTATTTAACAGTTATTAAATAACAAAAAGATATAATCAAAATAAAAGACATAACACTGAAATAATGCTTATAACAAAAAATCATGTGAGGATAACACATAAGAAAATGGTTCAAATACTCCAACTCCATTTGAGCCACTTGCTAAACAATAAACCTTCGACAGCTGTTTGTTGGAATAGTTACATGTGAAAGGTGTGCACTAATGGATTGCTTTGAAAATTGGCAGTCCAAATAAGATCATGATAACTTATGAAAGTTTGTTTACTTGTAGAAATGTCACATTAGAAGTGTTCTTCAGCAAAAATTTGTATTAGGCAAAATTTGCTGGAAATACATTCATGAATTTCTGTGGAGTTATTATTTAACATTCCATATGTTAGTATTATGCATAATATTTTGTATTTCCATTACTTTTAACTTCTAGTGTTTTCTATAGTATTGATATGTTTACTAAAATAGTTGGCATAAGTTCTTTATTTACATTTAAATCTAAAAAGTAGATTTGGCACTAACATTTGCTTGGCACAGATAATGGTAGCCCATTATCCAAAAAGCACCCATTATTAATTTGAAGTAATATTGTTTTTCTTTTGTTATTGATTAAAATAAAGCAATTTGCATAGAAAACCAAATGATTCAACTGCTTGTACATACATTACATTTACTAAATTTTCACCATTTTTTAACTTATGAATCCATTTTTATTAAAATATCAAGTTCAGTTGGTAAAGGATTAATTATATTAGTTTCTATTGTTTCAAATGATGACATTTTTGTGTAATTTTTTGTTTATTACTTTTTTATAGTTTTATGTATGCATATATATTATATATATATTTTTATACATAACATTTTTACACAAACCTGTGAATAGGTATGAAGAAAAGATCAAAGATATACCAGTCTATACTCAGAAAATTTAACTCCTATACTCTTTATACATTAATAAATATTTAAAATTCTATTGCTCATGAAATTATTAACATCAAAATTATATAATTATCTAATTAACATAATTGAGAAAAACTGCTTGATAGAATAATTAAAGTAAGCAAAACCTCACTAGATTGAATTTAAAATTTAAGATTAAATAATGTCCATTTTAATGGAATCAATATTTGATCTGTTTTTTTTTTTTTTTTTTTTTTCGTTGTTCTTTTTATTGCTGTAACTGTTTATAATCTGCCATTGGAAATAAAAAAAAAAAATAATTATTTGATCTAATTCTTTAAAAAATAGAGAAATTACTCCTGGTATAATAGGAAATTTTTCCACTGTGCTAAAGAGGAAAGAATGAGAGTTTTAGAAAAGCAATGTTCGATCATTTGCAAGATGGCTGAGAAGATATGGATTTCATTATTTCAAAGATAGTACATGTGTACATAGTTGACTTTTCCTCATCTGTTGGGAGGTATAAAAGAAATATATAAAACAAAAATTCCCGTAGAGAAGCTCCCAAGGAAACCAAACCCTAGGTTCATTAAGAAATTAGAAGGAAGGGGGTGATCCTTATTCAAGAAAATTTTCTTTTGGTTTCCATACAAAAATTTCTATTTACCTTCCCAATTTAAAGTCTAAAATTAAATATATATATATGTATCTGAAAAAGCAAAAAAAAAAATCCATGTTTATCTTTACTTCTTTTCTGTTTATCATATTTTGAAGAATTTTTATAAGTTAAATTTTTTGAATTTTTTTAAGTTATACCCAAATCTTTAAAAAAATATTTCAGTGTATCCAAAAATAAAGTAAAAACAGAGAAGCATTAATCTTTTACCTGTTCTTTAGTAGCAATTTATAGCTTTTGAATATCTACAAAAGTAAAGACGTAGATAGTACAAGAAAAATTCCAATAGTTTAACATTAAACTCATAGTTGGATGAGTTTGTGTAGATGACAGCTTTAAATTTATTAAATATTTAGTGCATGTATTAAATATTATTAATAAATTTCAAATACAAGTTATAAAAATTAAAGAAAAGTTGTTACTGTTTATAAAACGATTACCACTTATTACACCACTCCAATTAAGGCTCTTTTTCTTCAAACCCCATCCAGCAACCATCAATGACACAATTATCGAAAATATACATCTTCCTAAATAGAATTCACAAGCACCTAGAAAGAATTTACAACTTAATTAAAAAACAAAATCACAATCTAACTGTTTAATATTTTATTACTTATTTCTCAGAATATAAATTACCATACATAATTTTTTTTTAAATTTCTAGAAAAATTAACATTCTGAAACAAATGTTATTAACATGAACATAATGAATATATTTTTCTTTAATATACATATCCTAATTGTTGAAAAATCATAATCATAATATGCATATGTTTTTTCATCAATGCATGCATATTCAGAAAAGAATCAGTATGTGCATATCTAATATTAGAAATTACAACTAATTAAATCCATTAACAGAAATAAAGAACTTTAATTTCTTAATTACTAAATTAATACTTAATTATTTTTTTAATTACTTTAGATAAATTTATATGTTTTCCAAATATGAGATTAAGCATTAATTAAATAAAATTTGAAAACTATCGTAAAGTATTAAGAAGATACTATTTTAATACATCTAGTGTCCTTCTTTAAAAATTGATATCTTTTGATTATATTTTTTTGCTTATTATATGCTAGATATCCACCATATTACAGCATTCTTAATTTCCATATAAAATAGAGAAATTATAGCAAAAATGATTTGCAATTATAGTTAAAAACAATTTATATCAGAAAAATGAAAATCTATTCTAGAAAATGATAAAATTGCAACTGTAATATTTAAAGTCTATGTGTTTTAAACCCCAGCCTTTTAAATTTTTGTGATGAGGACACTTCATTTTATTTATCTTCATTGTTATATTTTTTCTAACATGGCTTCATAAAAACTTTTCAATGAACATAAATAATTAACTTGCGAATTATTTCTTTAGTTATGAAAATTACATATTCATATATGGATTATTTTTTAAATAAATTCCCAATGAGAGTATAATCCAGGGATATTTGTGGATTCTAAATTGAAATTTTTGAAACTACAAGCCATATTTTCTGAAACTCATAGGAAATACCCTTGGCTTTCCTTTACTATAAAATTAGACGAGGAAGTTCATTTTAAGTTTATATAAATTTTTAAGTATATTTGATTCAGCGATCAAAAAGTAAATGTGATTTTGCAGTTATAGTTCCTCTCTACAGTAAGTGGGGATTCCAAGATTCTCGTTTGGGAAAAGGAGGCTCAAAACAAAGCAAGAAAGTTCAATGAGTTTCTATAAGTAATAAATGTATGAAAAATCTAAATTTCAGTTTTAATAATTATTTTATTAATAATTTCTAAGATTGTACGAATTTGGCCTAAATCCCTTGGTAATCCTTAGAAAAGTACAATTAAAGTTTACAAATATTGAACAAATAATAAGAATTTAATTTCTAAAAAATATTAAGTAAATAAATTATAAATTCAAATTAAAACTTCTTTTCTCTTTTGGCTAGCTCATCAATTTCATCATTTACATCAAATTCAATATTTAGTGAATATTCAATAAAGATCTGCCATTTAAATGTTTTCGCTCTATTCTTTTTTTCTAAAATTTTCAGCCATTGTAACTTTGAAAAGATATTTCATTCACACATATCAGTGTGAATGAAATATATGATGTCAATGGCAGACTATAAAATATTTAAAAAATTATAATTGATCTCAGCAGAAATTTCAAATATGATAATCGCCCAAAAAGTTTAAAAATAATTTACTGCATTTTAATGTTAGAATTTTTCCTTGTGAGGATACGAGCATCATGGCTCCATGAAATAACAATTAAAATTAATAAGAGCAGGTTGCTTTCTAGTAATACACAAATAATACATAATAAGTTTTCGTAGCATGTAGGAGATTAAAAATTACAACCAGAATTAAGAATAAATAGTTTTCAATGGAAGTTGTGAAATGATTATAAATGGAGGTTTTCAGAAGATTTAATTAATACTAAAAAGCAACTAAATAATAATACCCAGATTTAATCAAAAACATATTACTAACTTTGATGATGAGTATATTGCAGTAGAAAATTTCAAAATATAATAACAAAAAATTTCACACACACACACAAAAACAGTACATCATGCAATAATACAGAAGAAATGACCATATGTCAAAAACATAAATAAATAAATAACATGCTGCATGTGTTATGAAAGCAAGCACATGAGTAATGGACACAGTTGGATTAATTACTGCAGTTTGGCAACAGCTAATTTGGCACCAAAATAGGGATTTGGCAATCTGCTTATATTTATGGGTTTAGGAGAGGCCTTCTTCCTTGGTTCATCACAGGATGTAATCTGGTCATAGGAATTATATCAGTATTTTTATTTAGTTTTTGCCAAAACCTCCAGGTTTCATATGTATTTTCGTGAAATGCATACAAAAAAAGACTGTTGCTTAAAAGTTGAATTAATAGAAACTTACTATCTATAATATAAAATGTTCTCCTTTTTTTTTTATCTTTTCCTCCTCCTATCTTGTTTCTGCTGGGACCTAACCCCTGCCCTCTGGCTCTATTTTTTTTTTCAGTTTTCAGGTCTTCCCCCTCTTCCCGAACTCTAAATTTCCTCCATGTCTGCTCTTAAGAATTCCAGTATGGGAACAGAAAAAGTACTTGCCTCAAATTAAATTTCTTTCTATGTTAATTATTATACTTTGGTCTCAACTCATGCTCGCAATCCCTCCTTAGAATGTAAACAAATGTAAAGTCGAAAATATGAGATGCATACAAGTCAAATGCTGGCAACTGGCGTACCATTTACGGAGTACCAACAGGGGAAATACCCCTTAAACCTCCTCATCTTAATTAATAAATATGCTTTGAATTATAATGGCTGCTTAATTAATGTTAGTAGATAAAAAAGATAAAAGTTTCTAAAAATTCAAATTAAAGTGGTACTCAAAATTTAAAAATGCTATTGATAAAAGTAAAAATACAAAATAAAAGAAGTTAAAAGTTAAGTTTTAAATTTGGTACAATTAGGGGGCAAGTCAAATGCCTGTTTAAAAATGGGGCCAATCAAACACTGTGGACAGTGCATTATAAAAAAAAAAAAAAGCTGGACTATAAAAAAAAGGTTGTCCTAATATGAGTAATGAACTGAGTTGCCTTTGATGATGATCATAGTCTTTTAGTGACAGCTAATTGGTGCGAAACTCAGGTTTGAAGCAGGGGCATTTTGTATTGAAGAGTCTTCCTTACTTGATCTCTAATTATTTTAAACTCTCCTAAAAGCCAGTGACAGTTTTCAGTTTACCCTATATCAGATAATCTAAACATTTTTCTTCTTTCTCTCTATTAGACAGAAAGTAAATATTAATTTTTTTATTATTTTTAGTAAAAAATAATTTTCATATACTATTTTTACATTTTTAAGCTAGTACTTATTTCTCAATTAAATGATTTTGATTTTAAATTGTTTTCCAGTCATTTTTCATTATATCATATATTAATTTCTATCACATTCTTGGTTGGCTCTTATAGCTATTAGTATTTTAAAAATTTTGAGTGAAGTTGCAATGAGTAGCTAATGCAACTCATACTTTGGCAAAAATACATGACAATTAAAGAGAAAAAAAAAAAAGAAAGAAAAAAAAAACTGCCATAATGAATTGTGTTTGTTTAAGATCTCACTAAATTATTTTGATTCAATTTGAAATTGCAAGAAAAAGTTTTACAATGCATAACACGATTTGTTGAGGGATTCTAACAGTATTAAAATAATCTGATATTACATTTTCTTTAAGCAAGACTTTTATAATTCAAATAGAATGTGATCAAACCTTTTTTTAATGTGAATTATACATAATTCTCATTAAAAATATTTTAATTATCAAAAATAACATTACGAAAACTAGAGCTGTGTATTGAGATAGCAGATAACAAATTATTTTTCTTGTTATTCACTTTATATTTATTAGAACATTATATTTTGATTTAAATAAATATTTCTAAATCCTACGATTCTACAATAAAATATTTTATTAAAATAAATAATAGTTTTTAAATGTTTTCTTAGTCAAATAAATTTGTTATACGGTTTAAATACCAACTAGATAGTATCTTACCATGATAACATTCCTGAATAAAATTTATTAAACATATTATCAAAGTTACACTTAACACGACGGTTGACAGATGCACCAACATCACAATATTTTGAGCATATATATCAATTTTGAGCTTAGTAACACAGAGTATTAGAAAATTTTTGATTATTATAATTATTGAATTAATGTTTCTTCATTTTGACATTTGAAAGCTTAGGGGGAAAAGAAACTTAAAAACAAAACTTTCGCTATACTTCCCTTCATTTGAATTTATAGCAAATGAGGATTAGAAAATAAATAAATAAAATTGCTTTTTTCCATTAAGCTGAAATAAATTAATAATTAATTTTTATTATTAAATAAGATTTAATGTTCAATTTCTATTTTACGTAATTTCAAAAATTGTTATTTTATTTTGTTTAATAAAAGTATTTTCTCTTGCAACGAATATAATCCATAGTTTTAAATTGAATATTTTAAATACACTGATTTTTCATTAAAATTTTTAATTGTATTTGCTACATGATGCATTTTATTACTAAATGAAAAATAAATCACATCATAGCGTAAATCACAAATATAGTAATATTATATTTTACTATGGCATCTACCGAAAGCCGTACTGAGACAAACAAGCATGGCGGAAGACAAAAAAGATACCGATCTTGAAATGGAATCTCATGCCCAAAATTCCATGAATAATGGACCAATAAATAAGAAAATTGACCAAAAAGCTGCAGGAGACATAGAAGAAAATCATAAAAATATGAATGATGAGCAAAGTCACACGGATGGGATTTCGTAAGAGACTTTTTGATAATTTCTAAGAATTTACCGCTCTTATTAGAAAAATAATTTATTATTTACAGAAACATGCATTCTATTTTTTTTTTTTTTAAGTTATTAAAATAAGTTTCGAAGTATTCAATCAACCTTAATATTTTTATTGTTATACATAAAAATTTTATTATAACTGAATTAAACTTGCCATATTTTATACTGCTTCATATGTAAACAGAATTTTAAATATTTAATGCAGTAGTCGCCGAGATTGTTGAATATTTAAAAGTTTGGTTAGATAAATAAACAATACGTGAAATGACTATTAGATTATGAATAGAAATCGAACACATTCAGTGTAAGATAATGTATTAATTTGCAAATGGCATGTTCTTAAATTTAAAACATTAATTTGTATTGTAGACTTCAGAATCAGAATTAGTTTAAAAATTAGTCAAAAATAACGCACATATAATTTTCTGATCCTTTTTGTTTGCTGTGTTGAAATATCTATTTCTTTTTTCTTCTTCTTCTTTTTTTGAATATACCATTTGATAATTTCAACTTTAATGATAATATAATTTATATAAATTTAAGATGGAGAAAAATAAAAAAAAACCTTACTATTGAACTTAAAAACTACAATTATTATAAAATAAACCACCATAAATTCATATGAACTTATCACATCAGAAGTAATTTAACATTGCCACAAAATAAAGCATATTTGATTGTTCTTAAAAAGTAGTGTTGTAATGTATAATTTTTGGGGGTATTTTCTTCTGAGGTGTCAAAAATGTTCACCAATTTTTCCTCTTTCATTTTTTGCCAAGTAAGATGTGGCAAGAAGAGGAGGAAACAACTTTTTTTTTTTTTATTTATCCTCTTTCCTTATTAGATTATATAGAAGGGTGGAGTAGAGAATAGAAAATATCTGATCAAAAAAAAAGTTTAACAATTATTACTTTTTCCGATAAACATATTATATAATTAGTATTACCTTTGGTTTGGGCGACCTAGTTCCTCTGTCGCTTGTCTGCCATAGGTTTTACAATACAAGCCCTCGCTCTGGTTTGCCACTGCTTATCGTAAAACTTTGTGCTGATCTTTGCTAATATTGCAGTCAGGTATAAGTTACTTGAAGTGTAGAAGTTTTCTTCTTCATTGGTACATCATCCCCATGGTGGGCCTAGGCCGTCTGCCTGCTGGCAGATTTCGAGACAGGAGATGTTTTCTTTTTACAGGGTAGGGTTATCAGCCCTGTGCCCAATGCTCTACAATCATATTCGTCTGGGACTAAGTTAAAAGTGAATTCTGAACCACTACAAACATCTGTGGCACTTCAGGGACTCAAACCTGAAATTATGTCACTGAGTGCCAGAATGGTAGTCACTTGGCCATCTGGCCTTGAAATGGCGAAGGAAGTGAAAATGTTACGAAGATACTCACTAAGATGAATTGTAACTTTTTAACATTGACCAAGCAAGTAATAATTGACCCCTTACTGCTCTGGATGTCAGTTTCTGCCTAATAAGGCTTGCAAAAAAAAAAAAAAAAAAAAATTCTAGTTGAAATTATATTTGGCACAAAAATTGCTGCGAATTTTTGGCTTAAAAAATTTATTCTAGTTGAAATCACCTATTTGGTGAGTGCTGTAACCACCCCAATCCATTGACATCCTTATGGAAGAGTTCTCCGTACTTACGTATTAATGGTACGTGGGGCGACAGACTTGGCAGTTGTTAAGTGTTGCCAATCTTTATTATTTGGAATAAAAAATATTTTGAAAGCGTTTTGATTTTAAATGAAATGTTTCATATATATTTTATTATTTGGAACAAAAATTTTAAGTGTAGATTGGCGGCAAATCTGTAGCTGCGGTTGGCGCGTGTGCTGTTTATTGGCGCAACTGTCGCCAAGTTACCGTTAATACGTAAGTACCGAATTCTCTAATTTTGGTACTTCCTTATTATAATAGGCCAAATTTATCAGCTGTGCCAAGAGTACTTCTCATGACGAACTGTGACTAGTTGTGATTGCTAGCTATTTGCTGTCATACATTGGCAGTTGTCGCAGAAACATAATAATAAAGTAGAATCATAATTTTTATATTTATTCAATTTTTATTCATGTTATATAACGTAAGAAATTTATTTTGTGAAAATTCATATTTAAAAAGTATGTAAGACTTTTTTTATAATTTTATGAAAATATTTGGATCATGATGTATGAAAGAAATTTTATAAATCCTATTAAATCCCAAATTAAGCCTTATAAATGGTTTGTATTGTGTTATGTGTAGATTAAATGATTGTCTAGATATAATTTTATTCCATATGGTAGTTGAAACTTTTATTTTTTGTTTAAATAAACTCTTTACATTGTATTAATTGCACCTATAAAGCATCTGTTGTTATAAGTGTCATTATATATTCTATTTATTACATGAAAGAAATTAAACAAAAGAAACCTTAACCAATTAATTTCGTTGGTAAAAATATCTGTTATTTTTCATATTATAACTGTTTGTTGTTTTATAAATGTAATGGTGAATAATTGTATAAAATTTTTCCAAATGCATGAAACAGGAGTTTTCTTTGTAAAATATTGAAATTATATTTTGAAATAAATAATAATTTTTTGAAACATGATTATATCCATTTATAATATTTAGTTTAATATACAGAGAGCCACAAAAATTGAGTATACACCTCTAAAACTTTTAGACTTCTTCCAATTACAAATTAAATATTGATTTAAATAGATAAATTTTTTATCCTAGATACTTTAACCTCTGCTTTACCATCCTATAATAACACAATTCTATAATTAACTTATTTATTACTTAAAAAAGTTAAGCGATTCAAGAAAAGATAGAAAACCATGCACACAAAATTGAGTATACACCTTATATTTGTAAATTATGCCCCCACTTTTTTTAGTTTCAAATTTTCTTTAAAGAGTTTCAGGAGTAGCTGCTGCTTATAACACGTGCTATTGCATTTCAACGCTTTTAAATAGTATTTTTTCTCATTAAAAATTGTAAAATGAGCTCTCGTAGAGTAAACTACTGAATCTGAGCGTTTATTGCTTGTAAAATGGTCGAAAGAGGGCAAATCTCTTCGAGAAATCGCTTCGTTGATTGGTGTAACTCATGGTTGTGTCCAAAAAATACTACAAAAGTATAAAAACTGGATCTGTGGCCAATATTCCTGGAAGAGGACGTAAAGAAATACTGAGTACTACAGCGAAGAGGAAGATCATTCACTCAGTAAAGAAAGATCTGAGGGCGAGTGCCTCTAAACTAGCTTTATCGATGTCCTCTACAATCGGGAAAAAGATCTCAGTTGAAACAACTCGACGCACCCTTCACCAATATGGGTTTCATGGCCGTACACCAATACGAAAGCCACTCATCAAGTATGTGAATAGACAAAGAGAGTGATTTTCGCCAAAGAACATCGTTTAAAGCCTAATTATTTCTGGAACACTGTAATATTTTCTGATGAAAGTAAGTTTAATCTTTATGGAAGCGATGGACGATTTAAAATATGGAGAGATGCTGGGAAAGCACTGGCACCTAAAAACACCATTAAGACAGTCAAGTTCAGAGGTGGGTCTGCCCTCGTTTGGGGTTGTATGTCGGCTGGAGGAGTTGGAGAGCTTCCTTTTATTGATGGTATTATGGACAAGCATGTATATTTGGGGATTTTAAATGATAACTTGAAAAAAAAGTGCCAGTAAGTTGGGGCTTGGGTCAAGCTTCATATTCCAGCAGGACAATGATCCCAAGCATACAGCGAAGATTGTGCAGTTACACTTGCTGTACCATTGCAAGAAGCAATTACACACTCCAGTCCAGTCTCCAGACCTAAATGTCATCAAAAATTTGTGGTCGCAATTAGAGAAAGCTGTACATGAGCACGAAATCACAAGCAAGGAAGTTCTCAAGAAGGTTCTGAGAGAAGAATGGGCTAAAATTTCTGTTGAAACCACTAAAACACTAGAATCTATGCCCAGAAGATTACAAGCTGTAATTCAAGCAAAAGGTTATGCAACAAAATATTAATTTGTACGTTAAAAGAAATTAATAAAGATGTATACTTATTTTTGTGGTGTTGTTTTTCCTCTCGTCTCAGATCTTTTATTTTTTTGTAAAATAAATAAACGTAACAATTTTATAAGTATTGTACGGTAAAGCATAGACTAAAGTATATAAGGTAAAAATTCATTCATCTTAAAGTAATATTTAATTTGTAATTGCAAAAAGTCTCTTAAGTTTCTAAGGTGTATACACAATTTTGTGGCCCACTGTATAAGATGATCAAAAAGTATTGGTGTTTATAAAGCAAAAAAATAGTCTACATTTTTATTACCATGTGTAAAAGTGGCATTACTGGCTTATTAAACTGTTAATAATGATAAAAACTTAGAAAATAGACTAATATTTAATGGACATTTTACACAAAAATGTTGTTTTTTTTTTTTCACATTTACAGTTTTCCTTCTGCAAAACTGTTGTATAAATATGAATTATGCAAATTTAGTTTCAAACCAGTCGTTGTTACTTCAATCAGTTGTCATCTGGCTTTGTGGAAAAATTTTGATGCTACATGTTCAAGCATTTATAGTAAAAGTTTTCAGCCAGAAATGTAGAAATGCTCCTGTTACATTGTGAGAATATTGCAGAGTATTAATTTTAAGCAAAAATCTAATGCAAAAAAAAAAAAAAGATTCTACATTTTAAAAATTTGGAAATTAAAAATGATTCTACATTTTGAAAAATTTCGAAATTAAAAATGGTTCAGCAATATTGGTGCTATTTGATGTTGAAGCTGTTGCTCCTGCCATGTATGATTCAACAAATGGGACAGACAATGTTCAATCAATATGACATTGATATGCCATATATTATAGTATAGGAAATAATGTAAATTACTGAAATGCTATCCTTACAAAAATGCTAAAATTCAAGAGTTGCATGAAGGAGATTCAGAAGTATGTTAACATTGAGGTTTTCCTAGCTTGCTTAGAAGTTGATGCATCAAGGCTGTATAGTTTGGCTTTTAGGAAATGAATTTTATATTATGATTCAATTAGATTAGCTTTTGCTGCTAGGATCGCGTATAAACTGTTGAAAACAGCAAAAATTAACAAGCAAATTAATTTGTGTTCGTATTTCGAGAGGTCTGATTGCCCTGTGGTCGTGAAGGCATGCTAATGCAGTAGTTTTGGTTTGACAATGACTAAATCAGTGAGAATAATATATTCATCTCTGATATTTTGCTTAGTGTAAGTAAAGGTATTTTGATAGTGTATGAAACATCATTAAACATGTTTATGAATTTTAACATTTGTGTTGAGGTTCCATTACTGGTTGCATTGGAAGGTTTGGTATCCAACCAGATTGTTAGCGAGAAAAGAAATTCAAGATCGGTAGCTGTTGAAATTAGGTTTGAGTTATTATTTTTTTATTGAATAAATAAATGTGTTGTATGCTGTTAATATTGTTTTGCTGTTGTGTAGTGGAAGTGATGATTGACGTTTGTTTGATGGCTAAGTTTCACAGGAAAAAGTTTGGTTTGACATATAATGTTTTTAGAAATAATATTCTTCCTCAAAAATGTCAGAAAATGTGACCTCCAAGAGTTGGGAACTGAGATAGTAAAAGAAATGAAAATAATGGAACATAAGGATTTAGTAATAAAATTGAAGGGGTACCAAGAGGACTTTGTAAAGAAAGAGATGACTGTAACTAATAAAGTAAAATTTTAAATAGAAAGAAAAAAAAGAAAGAGACTGAACTTGGAAAAATTTAGAATTCAGGCCCTCGATATCCAGTTTCACTACAATGACAAAACAGTTCCGAGCACAATTCTTTCAATCTACAACACATCCTGACCTTTGAATGTTTAGCTAGGTTTAGACTTAAGAGTTTAGTAAGAGTAGTTTAGAGTTAAGAGTTTAGTAAGAGTAGTTTAGAGTTAAATAAAATCAATTGGGTTACTCAATAACTATCTCTTTTTCATTGAACATCATTAAGCTTATAGCTAAAGAACCAGAAAAGGAGTTGACTCCATTAGTGACTATACAAATAAAAATCAATGATAAACAATATGGCAGCATTCCTGTAGTTTGTACAATATCAATGAAGTTGGTTAATGAGATTCTCATTTCTTCAGCATTGCAAAATAAAATATATAAATGGTATGAATATATATATGGGTTTGAATTATTAATCGACTGAATTTTCACTGAAAGCTCATTTGGGGAAATAAGGTTGGGTAGTTGGTCGTATTGTAATGCAAGAAAATAAAACTGAAAATGCTGAGGATTTGATTATATCAGCTACAAGCAAGCTCACATAGTTGACAATGCCCAAATTGCAAGACGACATTAAATTGGTAGTTACGAAGTTCTCAAAGTATGTTATTCTCTCGTGAAGATACTGTTAAACCTGAAATTCGAGTAGCAGTTAATAAATTGTATGTTAATGAAATGAGAGATGACTTGTTTGAAGATGATCTTTGTGACTATTCCAGTACTTAAGTACCCTATTTCGGTATAAATAAGGCAACTAGCAAGGAATTGGAAAGGATTTTATCAATGATTATGGCCCTATTGATATTGTTCTCCAAGGTCACAAATTTAAAAGTTGACAAGCTGAAGTCAAGAAAGTCCTTACAATTTACAGAATTGTCGATTAAACAGAATAGATGAAGGAGGCTTTGGTCACTATGGAAATAAATCTAATAATGTAGTAAAATATAGCAATGCAAATGTACTTTCAAGGTTACAGATAGGAGCATGAAACCTTGCCAATTTAGTTTTTTTATGTACTACTGTGCCCAAAAAGTAAGACCAATTATTATTTTTTTTTTTCAAAAACTCTTTATTTATTCTTCCAAATTTATTTCATCTCCTTCAAAGTAATCCCCTGGATACAATGCACTTATGCCAACTTTTTTCCAATCCTCAATGCATGCTAAAAAGTCATTGGCAGGGATGGCCTTCAAAGCATGCATTGAATTCATGTCAAAAATTGTGCATATTCACGTTGAATCTCTCCGGTCGACTGAAAACGGTGTCCCCGGGGTGGTCTTTTGAGTTTAGGGAATAGCCAAACACGGTGTGAATATTGTAGTTGTGGAACATTATGGGTTTCATTTTTGCCGAAAAAGTCACGAAGAATCAATGCAGTGTAAGCTGCTGCATTCAGTGTTTTCGGTACCAATTGAGATTTGATGTGTTTGAAGCCCAAAATGGAATTGACCGATCCTTTGAAATTGTTTCATCATTAGCAAAAATCACTAATTGTAAATGCACAGTTTGCAAGCATCAAATCTTTAATTTTTTAACGTGAGCTTCGTTGGTTAAGGTAGATTGTCGACCAGAGGGCTCTTCGTCTTCAACGCGTTCTCTGTCTTCTTTGAACTGTTTATACCACTTGTAAACATTTCTTTCCGTTATAGTTTGCTCACTGAATGCCTTCTGCAACGTACTACATTTCCACAAACAAAATTGAATGTAAACTCTTTTTTCAATGAATTCAGACATTTCAAAGATCACTGGAATCAGTTTTAGCGTCTCATAAAGCCAAGTGTAACCCAAACACTAATGAATATTTTTACATCAAATTTCATGCAGATGTCAAGGGCAGTGCCAGCAACTTAAAAAAGAAAATTGAAATTTCATAAGCCTCGGGAATTTTAAAATGAAAATTGGTCTTACTTTTTGGACATAGTAGTAACTTATCTCATATTTTGATTCTTTTTATGAAAAGTCAAGTAAATATATATGTAATATATATTTACTTGACTTTTCATAAAAAGAATCAAATATATAATAGTTTTTCATAATAATAATAGTTTAGTATTATTATTAGTTAATTTTGTGTTCAGTGTAATTAATGCAGTATTGTATAATTAATTGATTGTTTCATTATAGCATTATATTTTAATTGTAAGAGTACTGTATGCCCTGTATTGTGTTGTTTCTCAGGAACATTTTCAAATAACTTTCCTTTCGAATGTTTTTTCCAAGCTCATCAGCGGCTATGTAAGCAGCATTGTATCTAAGGTGATGGATGTGTGTCATTTTGGGAGGAGTGTACAGATCTGGTGTTTGAGAACATGAATTTTAGTTTATGATTTAGTTAGATTAGCTTTTGCCACGTCAGTAACTTATAAAATATTGAGAATAACAAAAATTAAGAAAGTGCTTTGTTTGCATTCTGATTTTTAGGAAGGAGGTTCGACTGCCCTGTGATCATGAAGATGTGCTGATGCATTTGTTTTCACTTTAGAATGGTTTGAGTCATTGAGAATATTCATCGTTGAGGTTTTGGCTGTGTTTAGTTGATATGGTATTTAAGCATCAATAAGCTATGTGTTGTTGAACTTTGAGATTTGTGTTAAAATTGTGGCATTTTGCTTGAATGACAAAGCACATTTTCATCTCAATGGTACAGTCAATGTTCTAGAATTGCAATATTTAGGTACACGAAAATCCTCACTCGATTCAAAAGATTGCTTTTCATTTTCTAAAAGTAACTATTTGGTGGGGTTTATTTCATTAGTCATAATAGAACATTTCTGTGTTAAAAATTTATTAAATATTAGTTAATCATGTACAATATTCTTTTTTTCAGTTTGCATAACAATTTATTATCTTAAATCAGATTTAAAGCATCACTTTTGCTATTGGTGTTTAAAAAGTGTAGACTTTGTTTCTTTATAAATCAATTCTTCATAGTGTGTAATAATATTTATTCAACGTATGCTGTGTTTACTCCTGCACATTCTTTTATAATTCAGCTCTAATCACCTATACTTTAATTATGGTCATCCTGTATATTATTTTAGTTAACACACTTGGCAAAATAACTATATAAATTTCTTATATTAAACAAAAATATAAGAAAAGCAAAGGCAACTATAAAAATACAGTTTGCATGTTATTTATTGAGTTCACCTAAACTAACTAATAATTCATGAATTTTTTTTTTCCCTTGCCAAAAATTTATTATTCTTTCAAATTTTGCTCAAACAACAAGACAAAATTATTAAAGGAATTATTGCTTAATCTGTTCAACAATGATTGCATTTTTATAAATTCAACAATTTTACTTTTTTTTTTATTCTAATTTTATGTGAAAAGTATCTGTTGCTGATTCTGTTAAATTTCATTTTCATTTTTTATTTCAATTTTATTAGATTTCAATCTGGAGAACAACATAAAAAAGGAAAAAAGAAGAAAGGCAAGAACAAAAATAAAGAAATTTCCGCTGAAGTCATAGAAAATCCAGAAATTTCGACTGCTGATCTTAAAGTAAAGAAATATTTTTTTTTTTAAATTGTTTTTTGTTCACATATTAATTTTTTTGACATTTTTTTCATCTATGATATAAATTCCAATTAATTATCTGTATTCTAATTTCTGTAGTGCGTGTGTGCTAAATTTATTTTTACAAAGTGTTTTTGTTTAAATATAAAACAGTTTAGTGAAAATCAATTTAGGCAATATGGGATGTTTTATATCTTTATTGAAATAATTTTCCGTTAATAATTCATTTTGCAAATTTTGTTTTTCAGAATACAAGTGTTCTAAATTTTGTTTTCTGGTTGTGTTTCAAGGCATGTTTTTCTTATAGTCATATATAGAAAGAAATACAGCACAAAAATTAATGTATTAAATATCAAAATATTTCATGCTGAATTAAAAAAAAAAAAAAAAACAGTATATATTTTTTTATGTTAAAAGATAAATTTTATCAACAAAACTGTTTTCTTAATGAGCTCATTTAATTTTTTATTGTATTGACTTTAAAGTAAAATAAAATATAATTTACTTTAAAAAATAGCATTTTATTAAAAAAATTTAACTCATAAATGACAATTAAACTTGAAACATTTTGCAAAAGAGGCATTGTCAGTTTATAACACAGCAATAGGCTTAAAATGATAAGCTCACTGTGCTAAAGCAGAAACCATTATCATAAATATAGCTGCTAAAGTTTTTATATTAGAATGATCAGATTTTTAAGAGGAAGATGCATTCTTGCTGTATGCTTTCAATATTCATTTAGTTTCAAACCTCTTTATCATTTTCAGTAGTTTATAATTTGCCTATAATTCACTATTTATAGTATTCTTAAATTTAATATAATGGTTTTTAAGCAATACAATTTATTCTAGGTTTGAAGCAGTTAAACAACAAATATTTGCTTAATTTTACTAAAAAGTAGTGGCAAAAAGAAAACTGGGCAATTATTTACATTTTATAAGAAATTTTGATCATAACACATTGCCGATTCAAATTTTTTATAATAATCTAATTTAAATTTATTGGTTATTAAAATCAATTAGTATCTAATCATCGTGTATTTAACTTTCAGGAATTTCTGCAACTAAGCTAAATGAAATAAAAAAGGCCATGGAAGTTTTTAATCTTGGTGTTATGCACCAAGGACCTGCTAAGACACCAGAAGAAGCTGCTAGGAAACGTTATGAATTTTGGGATACACAACCTGTTCCAAAAATAAGTGAGTAATAAATGTTTTTAGTATTTACTAATTTTTGAAGTTAATTTGGAAATTTTTTTTTGTTTGGAGACAATTGATTCACATAGGCAGACTTCCTATTTTGAGATTATGTCTCCAAATGCCTATGATATTACTTATCTCACAAATTTTGGTGATAAAAAAATCTGCACCAAAAGATTTTTTCCATAAAAAAATTTTTTTAATTCATCTGCAAGAAAAAAAAATTTGTATGATTGTTCTACTTTCTATTATGCATTGAAAAATTATAATTCTATTTATTTCCCCCTTTAAATTAATTCCTATAATTGCCTTTATTATCGCTTCAAAAACCAGCATGTTAAATGGTATGATCTGATTTTTTCTCCAGATTTGTCTAGTACTGTTAAAATTTGTATAATTTTTAAATAATATTACTATGCTTGATTGATATTTTAATGCATATAATTTTTAAAATAACTTCAAAATGACACTGCTCTTTATTGTATTCTACTGACATCGAATAAAAATCCGGCTAAAAATGTTTTTGTTTTTTTTTAAATATTTTAATCATATTAAAACTTGATTTGGCTCACCATCATCTGAGCAATTATTTATTAAATATTAAAAATTTATTATGGAAAATTTTCATATATAACAAAAAAAAAATGAATTTAAATTCATTATATAGTTTGGCATTAATTTAAGCATTATTAAAAATTGAATATATGAGCTATGCAATGATTAAAGTTAGTGAATAGATTTGGTATGTGTAGACAATGCAGCTTAAAATTTTATAATGTGTTT